>CAMZMU010000102.1:25856141-26080371 GCA_947311845.1 Poa pratensis | reverse complement strand
CGCAAATTTATCCAACCGCAAAAGATTTTGCAGGGCCCCGTGAATCCCCGCCTCGGAACGGCTTTTTCGTGGATTTCGGCGCGAATCTAGGGCCCCTACATTTGGTCAAAACGGTTGGCGGGTGGGAGTTTTCACCACGCGTTCTTCCTCTCTTCTTCCCCATCTCGCCGCGCCGCCGCCGCCAGCGCCGCCGCCTGCGAATCCCTCCCTTTCCCGGCCGCATCTACGGCGCCCCGCTGCACGCGAGCTGCCCCGGCCGCGGAGGTCCCCTTCCGCCGGTTTCCCCTAGCCGCATCCGCGGAGAACGGAAATCTGCGCCGCCGCCGCCGATCTGCCGGTGAGTCTAATTCCGCTCGATTTCGCTTCGATTTCGGTCGTAGTAGTAGGTAGTGAGTATGCCTTGCCCATTTCAGATGGAGTTGAGCCCGGAGGAAGAGCTCGTGCTCTCCGATTCGTCCTCCTCCGACGACTCCGATGTGGAGGCGCTGTTCGCAAGCCGGCGGCAGCAAATGGTGGTCGCCGTCCTCGCCGTCAAGGAGTTTGAGGACCGGTATGCAAAGCGGCGGCAAGGATCCAAGGTTGGCCGGCTTTGCATACCGCGCAACCGCTTCTACGGCAACGAGCTTCTCATGCGCGATTATTCGCCGAAATCCCGACGTACCCGGCTCACATCTTCCAAGAAGGTACCAGAAGATCTCCGCCGCAATGAGAGTCATTGCCTATGGCGTCCCGGCTGAGTATGTCGACGAGTATCTTCGTCCGACGAGTATCTTCGTATTGGCGAAGATACTACGATCGAGTCCGTTCGTGTGTTTGCTAAAACAATTATCAAACTCTACGGAAAGATTTATTCTGTTTTGTGCGGTTCTGCTCCGCCGCGCGACGTTTCGAGCCAAAAAACGCGAGTTGCGCGAACTGCAAAATTGTTTTGCGGGTTCATGTTTTGCGGGTTCTGCTAGAGATGCTCTGAGGCCTTGGATGAAAATGGAGGAGAAAGGTCTGGATAGGCGGTGTGAAATGCTGTGCACTCTCTGCGCCGGTCGATGGGACTGGACAAGCAGTGTAGCCTTTAGGTGTTCACCGTAGGCTGCAGTATTGATGATGGGAGAGAAGCAGTGTGAAGCAAATCCAGATAGTACGCGCAACGAATCGTTTCGACCTCCAGCTACATAGAGTCTTTTTTTTTTAGAAAAATTCAAAAATGACATATGTAAGTTTCAAAATATTCATAAAAAAATTCCTAGCCATAGATAATTATAAACTCTACTATTATTTAAAAAAATTCAATATGAAATAGTTTATATTCTTGGCTGAACAAAAATGACAAAAGTGTGATCTGGGTGCGGAGAGCAGTACACTTTTTAAAAATTTGAAAAAAAAATCAGAATTGTCATTTTTTATGAAGGCTAAACTATAAACTACTATGTATTTATTTATTTTCACTTGATAAAGTTCGACATTGTATACATCTGCAGTTTTTGTTCAGATTTTGTTTGAAACTTTAAAACTGACATATTACCCCTATATATTAAGGCTGAAGACTTTCTGGGCCTGTGGTTGCTCGCGATGTGGACGTCCGATGGAGATCCAACGGCCGAAATCACCCAAATCCGGCGGATGAACAGTTATGAATAGTGCCCGCCGCGATTTGGGCCGTCCGATCCCGATCCGACGGTCCCAGCGACGCCCCCGTGTTCGATTTACATAAATCTCCCTCGCAAACCTGCAAAAAGCTCCGCAACCCACAAATTTACGAGCGTAAGGACCTGACAGTAATGACAGAAAAACTGGCGGACTTTTCTACAAAACCGTCCGCAGATCCTCTCCCTTCCCCCCTCTCTCGCGCGATTCGGAGGTCGCCGCCGCCGCCGCCTCGCGCCGCCGCCTGCGGCTCCCCGGCCAAATCGCTGGCCACGGCGGGCTGCGCCGTCGCCGCCTCCCCATCTCTGGCGACGCGCGCGTGCTGGGACGCCGCGCTCGCCCCGGAATAGCCGGCGTCGCGCTCCACGGCCGCCGCCGCATCCGACGCCCGCCGCCGCATGACGCCCGCCGCCGCAGCTCCGGCGACCTAAACGGAGTGGCGCCGCCACGTCCGGGCGCCCCGCGTCGAGCCGCGTCGACGGCGCGTACTCGCGCATGCCGGAACGTGATGCCACGCCGCCGGCGACTCGACGCCGCCGCGGCGGAGCCCCGCCCGTGCGCGACGTCGCAGCGGGTCAGAGTGGACCTGGGCCGCTTGCTGGGCTGGCCCAGCTGCGCAGTTGGGTCGGCCGTTTTTTTCTAGCTTTTCTGTTTTTTCTGTTTTCCTTCTTAAAAAAAAAACTAACAACTTTTCAAATACAACTTCAGTAATTTCCAAATATGTACAAATTAATTTTTTCCCCAAAATTAAATGTTCCAAAAGATGATGCGGCGTACAAATTTGAATGTTTCAAAATTTCAGAAGCCTTTCAGATCTAGCTGTTTCACCGATTTTTGGAAATCAAACAATTTGTAAATATAAACCTCCTTCATATTTTCAGCAAATTCAAATCTGAACGCATCTTCAACATGTAAGCTTTTAATTTCCAATTTTCCACATACCGGTATTTACGAAATGTGACAGAATATCGACATAAGCACAACAATAAGTGCTGACTATTCACGTCATGCAATCAAAACTCAAATTTGAACGTTTCGATATTTTGAATGCCTTTCAAATCTGAGCATGCAATAAACGTCACCCAAATTCAAATACGAATGCCTTCCCATTCTTAATAGTTTCAAATTTAAGACTTCCAGAAATTTTAAAATTCTTTCGGATCCGATCATTTTATGAACGACAAAAAAATTCAGACCTTAATACGATTCCACTTTAACCGGTTTTTAAAATCTAAACGTTCCTAAAACATTTTTTTTTTGAATTAAGCCCGTCGCGAACCTTCACGGTGGGTCCACTGCATATAAAAAATTTCCACAAAGAGGAAAACTTCTGAAATAAAATGTCTTAATATATCCATTTGGAAATTATATCCATTTGGAAAATACGAGTACCACAGGAAAAAAATCAGCAAAATAACTAATTACGATTTTTTTTGACAAATCGAAATTTGTCAATATTTCGAAATGATTCACATGCACTCTGCTAAAGAAAAATTGAATATGCAAATTTCATCGATATTTGATAGAAAATTTGCATGATTATGGCGAGATGATTCATTTCCAGATTCTAAAAATTTGTAGAAATAATAAAATACATTCGAAATATTTTGGGCCCTTTCCCAAATTATTTGGATGTTTGGTTACATGAATATTTTAACAAAACGCAAAATTTATTTCCATCAATTATGGCTTGATTTTAAATTGAATTTAGCAAACGCTTAAACAATGTACTCTCTACGATTATTGAATTAAATTAAATATTTACCACGAGACACGAACATATCATGCCAACTCGAATAAGTTCACATTTAATTATTGTGGTACACAAGAAAATTTACATTTAATAAGTTCACATTTAACATATCATGCCAACACGAACAATGAATATTTACCACGAAATAATGTGACAGTTACAAAAAAATGTTTGCTTACACATGACCATGGTATAGTTCATCTAATTATGGTGTTACACAAGAAAATTATGTCAAAATGGAACCAAATTTGATATTTAGATTTAGCTAACATAGTTGCAAGTAATGTAACTTAAATCTCTCTAATTATGTAGTTACATTTAAAAAAATGATTGATTACATGAATATTTCTTAGAAATGCAAATACATTTCCTCTAAATATGGATTACTTTCGCATCTACAAAAATAAACAAACTACCACAAAAAAAATCATACCGCTTTATTACATGCGCATTTCAAGAAATCACAAATTTATTTTCTCTAAAGATGAATTTTATTTAATAGATGCTAACATAATATATTTCTTCTAACCAAGGCTTAAAATTACATGATTATGGCGACATACAACCATATTATCTAGCGTAACCATTATATATTTTCTCTAATTATGGTGGTAACTAGAAAATTATGGCAAGATCAAGCCATATTTGATCACTCGGATTTAGCTAACATATTTGCAAGGAATAAAACTTACATCTCTTTAATTATGTAGTTACATTCTTCACAAAAATGATTGATTAGACAACTATTTCCAATAATTGCAAATACATTTCCTCTAATTATGTATTGCTTTCGAATTGAATTCCAGCTAAGTACATTATTCCAAATAAAACTGCTACCTTTCCATGCAATATATATAACGCAACTAAAATAATAAACTAATTATCACAAAAAAGTTATCAACAAGGGCGCGGCGTGTCGCCGCGCCAATTCAACTAGTTGATTTATTTATTTTAGATCGGCTCCATGGAGCTCGTGCTCCCTTTGGACTTGTCGGTGCAACGAATAGCTAATTGGCCGGGCCAGAGGCGCGAGCGAACGCGTGAGTGTGTGTTCTTCTATTTTTTCTCCTCATTTCAATTATTTAGTGAGCTAACGAAACTTCACTATATAAGGTGATCTTATGCCCCCAGCAACTAGTAATGTGATAAGTGCCGGACCCAAAAACTTCCGAAAGCCGGGAAAATAAGGTTAAAATGAAAGTTTTTAGTAAAAATGGGAGCGAGAACTCATGAATTCTCAGTCGCACGACATCAGCGTGTTGATTAGACCGATTTTGTGTAAATCGTTCGATTAGCCATAGGAACCACGTACGTGATGTTTATTTTTTAGGTGAACGAGGCCTCTTCCTTTCTTGTTGGTTGTCTGGGCCTTCTTGTCGATGGGCCTTTTTAACGTACTGTGCTAGTACGCACGAGCACACGTAGGATACAAGAATGATTTTTCTTCACTTTTTCTACTTAAATCGATGGATGAAAAGACCCTACGGGAGTGAGAGGCATAAAGTTAATATTTATTTTTGTAATAAAATATCAAAATATAGCTGTAGCCCCAATTACATTTAGGAAAAAAAACTATAGTTACAACTCACTTGCAACTGAAAAAATATCAATTACAACCCACTTATAACTGGAAGAAAAATACTCAGTTTAAACCGGTTGCAACTGGAAAAAAACATTCAGGTACAACCTACTTAGATACTTTCGGTTGCAACCGTTTGCTACTTGAAAAAAAAACTCAACCCAAACGCATTCAGAAAATCTCAGTTTCAACAGAATTACAACTCCTAGCTAGAACAAATAACGATGCAAAATCAGAGTTACAACCTACATAGAACTGGAAAATCTCAGCGACAACATACTACAATTGGATAAGACAAAAATGCCCAGTTACAACCCACCTGCAACTAAACAAAAAGATAGTTGCAACCGACTTGCAACTGAAGAAAAGAATTCAGTTACAACCCACTTGAAACTGGACAAAAAGCAGTTACAACCAACTTACAACTGGACAAAAAAACTCTGTTATAACACACTTGTAACTGGACAAAAAGCCAGTTGCAACCGACTTGCAACTGAAGAAAAGAATTCAGTTACAACCCACTTGAAACTGGAAAAAAGGCAGTTACAACCAACTTGCAACTGGACAAAAAAACTGTTACAACCCACTTGTAACTGGACAAAAGGCCAGTTGCAACCGACTTGCAACTGAAGAAAAGAATTCAGTTACAGCCCACTTGAAACTGGACAAAAAGGCAGTTACAACCAACTTGCAACTGGACAAAAAAACTCTGTTACAACACACTTGTAACTGGACAAAAAGCCAGTTGCAACCGACTTGCAACTGAAAATTCTCATTTGCAACACACTACGACTGGATAAAATTGCAGTTGCAAACGACTTGCAACTGCAAAAGAGAAAAACTCGATTACTGGACAAAAAACTCAGTTACAACTCACTTTTAACTGGACAAAAAAGACAGTTACAACCGACTTGCAACTAAAAATTCTCATTTGCAACATACAACTGGATAAAATCCCATTTGCAAACGCTTACCACCGTAAAAAAGCCCAATTACAACCCACCTGTAACCTGAAATCTTGGTCGTACAAAAATTAATAAAACCCATACCAATGTTGAAATTATAAAATTAACAAAGTAATAGTTTTTATTGAGAATAAACCTTTTACGCATGATACGGACAAGGATTTTGATAACTAAATATAAAGTATTTAAACTTCAAAAAAAGGTAAAACAAAGTTAACAACACGAAAATAAAGCTATCACGCTCTATGTAGTAGTACATCTTGTATAGTTGGTTATGCACAAAAATGAAAAGAAATAAACTATAAAAATTTATGAAAAAGAAATCCACGTGAAAAAACAAAGAGAAAAACACTAGTACATTTTCTAAGAAACCGCTAGTGCATGAAAATATTACCAAATAGTGAGAAAAAATAAACAAAAGGGAGTACAATAAAATGAGAAAAAAATATAAACATAAAACTGAGCAGAAAGTGTAAAACGAACAAATGACAAGAAAAAAACATGAATCAAATCAAGCCACAACCATTGTTAGCAACACGAATGAAAAATAGTAGAAGAACATGAAAGAAAATAATAATGTATAATACTAGATGTCTACGTGTACTATACCACTAGGAAATAACAAAAATAAAAAACAAAGCTGAGGACATACTTTGCTTCCATTTATTTTTAAATAAATTACTGTATCACTAGATATGATCCGTCGCAATCTCATACAGAAAACAGTGCAAAAAATACATAATAAGAATAAATAAAAGGAGTGTGCACCCGAGTGCTCCTTGCATCTTCTCTCCTGGACGATTCCTCGATTTCTTGATTCGCATAAGCACCCAACAGCAGACTAAGGCATGGCCTAGTGGTGGGGAGGGGCTGATGCCTTCCCACCCACCCGAGTTCAAGTCCTCATGCTTGCAATTTCGGTGATGTTGCACCCTCCTCTATCAAAAATCACGTGGCTCTCCCACGTAGGAATCATAAGCACCCAACAGAAAAGGCCACACCTAGCCCAGGAAACAGCAGCCCATGCACTTGCCGCACTAACAAGAAAAAAGAAAAAGAACGTAACAAACCCGACACCTGGCAATCCACAGCCCAGGCAGTTTAGCTCGAGAGCTTCCAATCGGAGACCATGGCAATCCACAGCCGCACTGCGCGGCTCGCTCGCGCCGTGCGGCCAGCATGAAGGGCAAGTTTCTAATTATAGTTGTCCGCCATCTACAACCATAATTGTTTATTTATCCTAATTTCTCATTTTCCTTTCTAGAACACCTCTCGTTTTCTAATTCTAATTGTCTTGTTGGAGAACGTCAATGGGGCGGCCATTGGAGGATCAATATCCATTGGTATCGGTTCGGGCTTTAGAACGAATTGAAGCTTTTTCAGATCATGCCCCCATATTCCTTTCTACTGGTATATTGAAGCCGTCCGTTAAGCCCCAATTCAAATTCGAATTAGGATGGCTGTTACGCGAGGGTTTTGATGATTTAGTGAAAAGGATATGGGCTCAACCGGTTGTGGGCGACACTGCTATCCAACGATGGAATGGAAAGATGCGCAATTTGCGCAAGTTCCTGCGTGGATGGGCACGACACACAACTGGTATGCTTAAGAAAGAAAAGGAGCGCCTGTGTTCCATTATTGATGAGCTCGACAAAATCGCAGAATCACGTCCCTTATCAGCAAATGAGAGTGACCTAAAACGGCACTCGAATGAGCAGGTGGGTCGGATGCTGAGAGAAGAAGAGCTTAAATGGTACCAAAGATCTAAGGCACAATTCATTTTGCAAGGAGATTCGAATACGAGATACACTAGTACAGAACGACACATCCGATACCCCTCTATGGAAACGGCACGAGTTAGGCGACGGAGAATCGCGCTTTCCGCGTGAGAAAACCCGCCCCGCCAGGCAAGCTGGCCCGCGTCCCGCCTTCATAGGCAACGGTCGCGAATTATTAACCGTTGCCGATATGTTGGTAACGGAGTTTCTTTCGACTCCGTTTGCGATATGATCTTCAATGGCATCGGACATTTGTATACAACCGTTGGCGAGGTTGCTTATATAAAATTCCTTTTTTAGCACTATCTTGGATATTATAAAAGACTGTCGATTCGCCCTTGTTCCTCCGCTCCAGCTTGTTTTTACTCCGCACTCGTGTCCTCCATGGCCAAGAGCATGAGCTCGTCGGGGAGATCGAATGCGTCCTCCTCCTGCGCCGCCGGGGCCGGGTCAGATCTGCCGCTTGTGAAGTGCGTTTGCTGCCGCTGTCGGAACGCGATTCGTCGAGTGTCGCGTTCGGATCTGAACCCAGGTCGGATCTACTTCAAGTGTCCAAATCACAGGGTTAGTTCGACGCTTCGACCAGTTTTGATTGATTCTATTCTATGTGTGATGCTGATTTGCCTCTGGATTCGATTTACCATTTGGCAGGGGAGGGGCGAAGAGTATTCTGGGAGCTGTGATTATTTTTTTTGGATTGAAGATTATGTTGAGATGCTGCTTGCTAATGGCGTCGAAGTGGAAGCTGCAGAGCTGGAAAATGTAGCCTTGATAGTCAAGAAGGCGAACATGGAGATGAATCCGCACACTGCAGCAGCTCTAGCTGGTTTGGCATGGAGCCCAACAAACACTTCGACTAAATCTGACCATGTTGTTGCTGTGCGCAAGGAGCGGCATAAAGGAACAGAAATAGCTCAGTTAAATGTTCTTGTGAGCATTGCTAGAATGATTTTGTGTGTTTGTGTGCTGCTGTTAGGTGTGAACTTGTATGCAGCAATGAAAATCAGTAGAATGTATTAGGTTCGTATGCAGCTATGCAAATCAGTACAATGTATTAGGTTCGTATGCACTTTGAAAATCACTAGAATGTATTATGTTCGTATGCAGCTACGGAAATCAGTAGCACATAGTAGTTGTGAAATTGTATCCAATGGAAACGGTTATATAAAATGTCCGTTGCCAATTGGGTGCCTATAAATGTACTGGCGAAGCAAGCCCCATCAGTCTCATTCTCAATCCCTCACTGTCCATCTTTCAACCCTAGCCGCCGCATAGCTTTTTACTCCCTCACTCTCTCATGGCTTCCTCTGCCGGCGCTTCTAGATCTCGCCATCGCAGCCGCGGCTCTAGCGGCCGCACCGATCTAGCTCTATCTGTTCGTGATAGGGCAGATCTGGAGGCGGCTGTGATGCGGCAGGTGTGGGAGCGCGTCGGGCTCATCACCTCCGGTGATGCCCCGCGTCCTCTGGGCCACGCGGAGCTGGATCAGATCATTCATCGGGTGGTGATGCAGCAGTTGTGGCGGATCCGCCGTCAACGGAGGCCGATCTGGAGGCCGCCGTCGACGGAGGAGGAGGTGGCCGATCTGGAGGCGACGTCCCCGGTGGAGGAGGTGGCCGATCTGGAGGCGACGTCCACGGTGGAGGAGGTGGCCGATCTGGAGGCGCCGTCGACGGAGGAGGAGGTGGCCGATCTGGAGGCGATGTCCCCGGTGGAGGAGGTGGCGTCCACGGTGGAGGAGGTGGCCGATCTGGAGGCGCCGTCCACGGAGGAGGAGGTGGCCGATCTCGAGGCGCCGTCCACGGAGAAGAAAATGTGAGGTCTAAATCGCTCAGCTCATGAACTAGTTCATCAATTGGTTTTATATAGAACTTGTCTAGTATATAGAAAACTCGTCTAGTATCTTGCACTTTATTGTTTCTGTCTAGTTTTCTAGTCTAGCATAGAAAACTTGTCTAGTATATAGAAAACTTGTCTAGTATCTTGCACTATTTTAAAGTCTAGTAGGGTGAATTAATTTCAACTCTTTGTAGTACTACCGATGATGAATAGATCCAGTCACAACTTTTTGACAATGTGCTAATCCTCGCTATTGTTTTGTGTAGCTAGTGTATGAAGTAATAGTATTTCGGCGACACTGTATATAAAATGATGAGGCTCTTGAAGGAAACATCACCTTCAAGTTATGCCTCCAAATCGTTTGATCGGACTGCAAGCACACGGATATAGGCGCTTAAAGGTGTGAACTGTTTTCGCATTAAATTATATCTATGTCATGTAGCATCATATTTTGGCTCTTCTCTAACTATCAATCCATGTATTTTTATCCAGAAGCACAAAGCTGATCCGAACAAACTTTAAATGTGCTACTTATAAAGTGGGATTATATTTCGGCGACACCGTCCAAGATGGAGCAAGCCTCAGTACGAAAAATTTGGCAATTTGGCTTGGTGTAGTTTCTGTTTTTTCAGTTTCTCCGGCTATTTTGTGGATGTGTGTTTAGGGAGCAAGCCTTAGCTGCAGTTTAGGGAGGCATGAGAATGATAGGATTAGCGAAGCATGTGTAACTCATCTTTTGATGCTATGTAATGGTGACAATTGTTATATAAGTTATGAACGGTTTTGCTAGCAACTTTATGCTTCTGCTGTGATATTTTGAATGTCAATTGGCAACTGTATTGCTGCTGTAGGCTTATGAAAAAACCTCAATGCAAACGAGTAAAAGAGAATCTCCGTTTCTGATGTCCAGATACATCGGCAACGGAGACTGGATGGCAACCGTAGCCAAAATCAAGCCTCATCGGTGACGGTTTTTCTTGTCCGTTGCCGATGAGAGCCTTCACATCAGTGATAGGGTCGGGGACACGGACCCTTTTTCCGTTGCCGAAGGGGTTTTTAACCCGTTTCCGATGTGTCGTTTTGTATTAGTGATACTTCCACAATGTCGCTAATGGCAGACATAGGAGGAAACTCATTCATTCTCTTCATCAAGATGAGGGGCTGATCGAAGGTCAGGATATGCTCAAAGATTATATTACTAGCTACTATAAAGGTTTGTTCGGCGCGTCGGAGGAAGGAAACTTCTCTCTTGATGAGGCACGAACGGACGATATCACCCAAGTAACTCCGGAGGAAAACAACTTGCTCATCGCACCCTTCTCTGAAGAAGAGATATGCAAGGCTGTCTTCCAAATGGAGCATAATAAGGCTCCTGGGCCTGATGGATTCCCAGCTGAATTTTACCAGCATTTTTGGGAACTCATAAAGCCCGATTTGCTCGAGTTGTTTGGTTGTTTACATGCTGGACAACTCGAACTTTTTCGCCTAAACTTTGGGGAAATCGTCTTGTTACCTAAGGTTCAGGGGGCCGAGAGGATACAACAGTATCGACCCATTCGTCTCCTGAATGTTAGTTTCAAGATCTTTACAAAAGTAGCGACCATTAGGTTGAATTCTGTAGCAGATCATGTGGTGAAGCCTACCCAAACTGCTTTTATGCTAGGGAGGAATATCCTGGATGGGGTTGTGGTTCTCCACGAGACCGTACATGAAATGCATACGAAGAAAGTTAATGGGGTTATTTTTAAAATTGACTTTGAAAAGGCTTATGATAAAGTAAAGTGGCCATTTTTGCTACGGACCCTGAGAATGAAAGGGTTCTCGGATACCTGGTGCGAATGGATCCGCAGCTATGTTGAAGGGGGAAGTGTCGCGATAAAAGTCAATGATGACATCGGACACTACTTCCAAACAAAAAAGGGCTTAAGACAGGGTGATCCACTATCGCCTATACTATTTAATATAGTGGCAGATATGTTGACCATCATGATTGAGCGGGCAAAAACGGATGGCCAAATTGAAGGAGTTGTCCCTCATCTTGTTGATGGAGGACTTTCTATCCTTCAATATGCGGACGGCACCATTCTTTTTATGGAACACGATGTAGATAAAGCGGCGAATCTGAAATTGATATTGTCAGCATTCGAACAATTATCTGGATTAAAAATCAACTTCCATAAAAGTGAATTGTTTTGCTTCGGCAATGCACAGGAAGCATCTGCTCAGTATGCTGATATATTCGGCTGTGAGCAGGGTCAATTTCCTATAATGTATTTGGGGATTCCAATTCATTATAGGAAACTGACTAATGCGGAATGGAGACACGTTGAGGAACGTCTGCAAGCGAGGCTAGCTAGTTGGAAGGGCAAATTACTGTCCTTGGGTGGAAGGTTGGTTCTCATTAATTCAGTACTCACTAACATGGTGCTGTATATGATATCCTTATTCCAGTTGCCAAAAGGGGTCTTGCATAAACTGGATTATTTCCGATCAAGATTCTTTTGGCAAGGGGATGGTGAGAAAAAAAAGTATAGACTGGCTAAATGGGATGTGGTTTGCCGACCAAAGGATCAGGGAGGGTTGGGTATTCACGATCTCGGCATCAAGAATTCCGCCCTCCTAGGGAAGTGGCTATTCAAGTTGCTAACCGAAGATGGTATTTGGCAAACGCTCCTTAAAAGAAAATATATTGGCACAAAGGCGGTATCACAGGTGATATGGAAACCTGGTGACTCCCACTTTTGGGCTGGGCTGATGGCGACTAAGAAGCATTTCTTTCGCTTTGGCGTTTTTAATATTAAGGATGGCTCGGAGATTAGATTCTGGGGATAAATGGTTTGGTACTACCACCCTCCGGGAGCAATATCCGGCTTTATACAATATTGTACGTCATAAAGGGGATACTATAGCCACTGTTATGCAGTCTTCACCTCCCAATGTGACGTTCAGGCGTGATTTATTCGGTGCAAGATTAACGTCTTGGAACACCTTGCTGGCACGGTTGGAATCAATCCAACTCACACAAGGTTCCGATGAATTCCGGTGGAACTTATGCGGGAATGGAAAATTCTCAGTAGATTCCATGTATAGAGCGCTTGTGCATTCTGATATTCCAGTCGATGATAATAGAAAAATATGGCAAATGAAGATTCCACTTAAGATTAAAGTTTTCTCGTGGTATCTTCGTAAGGGTATCATTTTAACTAAAGATAACCTTGTCAAACGGAATTGGCATGGAAGTACAAAGTGTATGTTTTGTTCAAAACAAGAGACAATAAAACACTTATTCTTCGAGTGTGATTTCGCCCGTTCTATATGGTCATCTATCCAAATAGCATCTAACTTATATCCTCCCAAGTCCGTTGCAAATGTGTTTGGCAACTGGTTACATGGGATAGATAAGAAGCTTAGAACGGTTATTAGGGTGGGAGCGATTGCCGTTATATGGTCGCTTTGGTTTAGTAGAAATGACAAGGTTTTCAATGACAAAAATGTTTCTCTCTTGCAGGTACTCTACCGATGCATAAGTACTCTCCGTACGTGGTCCACCTTACAACGCTTGGGACATTAAGACCTCTTTACGGAGGCGTGTGCACGCTTGGAGGAGGTGGCAAGGGACATTTTATCACAACATGGGTGGCCGCTTGATCGCCGGATTGGTCCTCCATAGGCTGTTCAGATGGTCATATCATAGGCGTTTTACATTTTCTGAGGATTGTAATTCGTCTATTCTCGCACTTTCTTTTACTATGTCCGTTGGATTGCGGCTGTGTGCATTTGTTATGCAGAGGCCGGGTGTAATACTTCAAACTTTTGAGTAATAAAGCCTTTATCTATAAAAAAATGAAGAACTGCAATGACCCGTCACGTTAGTCTACTATCCTGATTTTATTTCTGGGTCAGCTGGTCTATAATGTTTAATGTTTAATGATCTATCTGAACCTTGCAAAATTACTGATGTGTTATACCAATTAGTATATATTTAGTTGAACTTTTGTGGTGTTGAAGAGGAAGGGAACGAATCAGAATATTGAATTGGACATTTTTGGCTATGAGACTAGCGGCAACTAGACAAAGCAATACATCCCCACACACAAAAAAAAGCTATCACATATCCTTACTTATGTGCAGTAAATTAGTTCAAAAATTTATCTAGTTCTCATGTCAAGTTTCTGTGAATTTTCTCGATTACACTATCATAACAAAGCTCAAAGGGGCCGAGGTAATTTTTAATGACATGGTTCGGCTTATTGCAAAGTATAACCATCCGTGGAAACTTGTTTAAGCCCTTTATTTCGAACGGTGTTTATCTCGCCCGTTACAAAAATGTCATACAGAAGACATACAAAAGCCATGTCATGGACGAAATTTAACCACGTGCTACGGTCACAGCCTTGCACGTGCGCTGGCTAGAACTCCGCATCTAGCGATCGCGTGCTCGAACTTCTTAAGAGTCGCCGCCTCCAAGGATATGACCAGGTGCGCGCTGCCATCGCCGGCGCCTGCAGCATACAGGTAGACCCATCCGCCGCGCACAGTCTCCCCCGCGACATCACGCGCGGCTTCCCCCACCCGAAGTCCGCCTCATACGTGCGCAGGTGGTACCAGCTGTTCATCCGCAGCTCCGTCTCCGGCAGGTTTCCGCGGTCCTCCGGCCGCCTTCCCTTCTCGGTCTCGAAGTAGTCCACCGCTGACCTCAGCAGCTCGTCGTCGAACCGCTCCGTCGTTGCTCTTACTCGGCTCGCGACGGACGCCAGCGTCTCCGACACGACATCCTTCACCACGGCGGTGGCGAACACGTTGACGACCCCGTTGCCGAAGTACCCCGGGAGTGGCGGCTTGAGGCGATGCCTGACGTCCACCGGGAAGTTCATGCGCGTGGTGGCGCCCGGGTCCAGCTGGCGGGCGACACAAACACACTGCCAGACGAGAGCGCTCACGGCGCAGAATGTGCTAACCCCGCCACACCGGCGCTTGAGGGCATGCAGCTGGTCCTTGGAGAAGGTGAAGACCTCGGTCACGGCGACGGACGTCCCTGACGGCTCGTGCATAGTCAGCTTGCTGCAGAACATGGGGACGGTTTCGGGGCGGATGATGGGCGGGGACCGCGCGCGGAGGAGGGCGCGGTCGTGGCATGGGAGCTCTATGACGGCACGCTCGCCGCCGTCACGGCAGTAGCCGGCCCACGTCCGAAGGAAATGGAACGTGCTGGGGCCGTCCACGACGGCGTGGTGCACCGATGTCCCCAAGACCACGCCGCCGCACTTCAGGAAGGTCACCTGCACGGCCAGTATAACGGACGACGGCTGAACAGGAGGACGGAGCAGCTTCCTTAGCTCGGGCGACGGCTTGGAGTCGCTGAAGTCCTCGAAAGTGTTCTCGGAGTGGGCGACCACGAAGTGCGCGCCCTCCGCGTTGCAGTTGACCATGATACGGCCGTCGGAATCCGCACCGAGACGGCCGGCGAGAGGGTAGAAGGGCACCAGCGCCTCCGCCATGGACTTCTTGAGCTTGTCCACGCTGAAGAAGTCGTTGGAGGCGGCGACGTCGCCGGCGCTGTAGACGTGCATGAGCGGCGTGTGGCCTCTTTTGGCCAGCACCAGGTCCAGCGGGGAGAGCCAGAGGCCTTTCCGCGGCGTCTCATCGCTCGGCGTTACGAGGCAGGACTCTACCACTCGTAGCGCTGATACCGAACCCATATTGTTTTGTGTTTTGTTGCTTCTGTGTCGAGAAATCCCGTCTCGTTCTGTGTGGGTGGTGCGAATTAAATAAGGCGCACGGGATCCGGCAAAAGTACAGAACAAGGGTGTCAAGGTGCATACACAGCCGCCACAGCTAACGGTTTGACTGGATCGATCATGTATGGTCAGCGACGGGCGGATGCACGTGCGCTTGCCACGGACCATGCACGTTTCATTTGACCCAAATATGTTGACGAATCCACAATTTGTTTCTGATTTCTTAAGGATCTATAATCAGTTGAGACCGAGGCCTTGCCCGGATGGCTAACAGGGTGATGATACCTGTGATGCCCCCGCTCGAGTTCGAGTCCCGGTACTCACTCGCGGGCGCGTACGCACCGTTGCACTTCTGTGCGCTTCTGAAAGCTTAATACAATACCGCCAAGGGCTAGCCCTGGCTGGTCTCATTTTTTTTAGAACACTGATCGAACGCTCGTGCGCTTGCCACGAACCTATCAATATATTCGGTAGTCTTATTTTACGAATGCATTCAACTTTCACCTTATACAAAAAAAAATCTTACGTCGATCCAAGAGTGGTCGCATGACGCTTATAAACCGATGAACGGACAAGTGGATGATGCTTGAGCGGGACTCCTTGAGATGATACAAGCCTAAGCTCCACGACGGTGGTGATGGGGGCGGCGGGCTCTTCTCGCGCGGCCCCTCGCGCGGCGAGATGGAGGTTGGCCATTTTGGAGCCTAGTCTCAGCCGTTGGGGGGCGCTGCTCGGCGGGCGTCTCAATCCTCCCGTGCTCCTCTGCCTTGCAAGGGCAGTAGGTGGATGGGATACCATGTCGTCGAGGGCGAACCTGGCCGGGATCATGGAAGCCGAGGAAACAATGTTAGTGTATCGTCGCGGCGACCTAGGGGTTTCTCCCTCTGCCCCGCGCGTGGAGATGAAGTTTTACGGGTCTGAAGAATAAAAAAAGTTCCGCTGGTGGCTTAGTGGTTTCGTTCCGTCGAACGCGTCGATCTACTTGTTGTTGGTCAAGCTCGTTTTGGTCGTCGACGAGTTTCGGATGTCTCTGCCGGAGGCTTCACAAATTGGTGTATGTGCTCCTGAATTTTTGAGTTGTATGTGATCCGGTCTACAAATCAGTACTGGAGTTTAAGTCTCTTAACACCATGGGACATATCAAACCTTACAATTTTCATGGTGTTGGACTGAGGCGGGGACTGTCAAGACGAGTATGAGTAGAACACCAATATTGGTGGGTGAGGAGTTCTGTTGCATACTTGACAAAATTCCTATCCAAACCGCCCCTGGCGTGGAAAACCAAGTTTTGCCCTTCACTGGTTGTATCTAGCCGTGACATTTTTCATTTTTGAACCGGCGATGACAACGCGTGTCCATTCTTTTCATTTTAAAGTCGTCTCTTTTAGAAACGCTTCTGTAGTTTTGTGTGTTGTATTGGTAATTTTGATCCGACTGCTATGAGTGGTTGATAGTTGTGGTGGGTTTTTTTTTTCTTTCTTCTCTCTTTACTCTTTAACATGTGTGCATCGTTAATGTGTCGACTAGTTTTTACATTTTGATGCAGAAACTGAATTTAATTGATATTCTTATTAATATATTCACTTTGTCAAATAAAGCCGCCACATGCGCATGTGAATACGTGAATAATCTCAAACCAATAAAAATAGGAAAATTCCTCCGACATCGAAACTTCGAAACCGTACCACCTTGATTTGTCGCCCGGCTTGATTTGTCTGGCGGCTGCCTACAACGTCAAGCATGAAGAAGCGTTTGTCTTTGAATTCCACACTGTTTTTAGACTTGTAGGATTTTCTTATTAATATATTCACTTTGTCAAATAAAGCCGCCACATGCGCATGAAGAAGCGTGCCGTATGGACTTGTTCCACGTGTAAATATCTGTGGACACACTACATTAAGCGGTAGCGTAACAGATGACGTATATATACTAGAATGATTTTCGCGGTGTCATGCCTGACGCCATGCACGAGCGCTACTTGGGTCTTCGCTAGCCAGTTTGCAAGAGTTCTGTCTAAGTTCATTTTTTGTAGGGGAAGTTCTGTCTACCTGTTTTGGCTACTGAAAAGTTATTTACAGCATCTCCACCAGTGCCCCCCAAAGGTTCATAGGGGTGCCGGACACCAAATTTTGCCCCACCGGCAGCCCCAATTGATCGGCCCGAGTCAAATTTTGTCCGGCACCCCTGACTCGGCCCCTAACTTTGAAGGCCCTCTCGAGGGTGCCGGACAGTGGTCGGTCAAGCGCCCTGACTGGTGGAGCTCGCCTGCCAGTGACATGAGCACTAGTAGGAGAATGGCTACAGCCGCCAGTCTACTGCTGGCGAAAAATAAAAGGTGCCCGCCAGTGCTACTACCACTGGCGAACAAGAAAAATGCCTTTCGCCAGCGGTACGGACAACACCGCTGGTGAACGCGGGCACAAAACCGCCAGCGGTAAGTGCGTGCTTGGTCGATTCTGTGGGGCAACCTACCGCTGGCGAAAAGGATACTCCGTTCGCCAGGGGTGGTGGAGATAGCGCTGGAGAACAAGGCCTTTTCGCCAGGGGTGGTGGAGGTAGCGCTGGCGAACCGTGACTTCGCCCGCCAGCGGTAAAAAGGCCCACCACCGCGCCCCGGACCCCAGGTTACCGCTGGCGAACCGGTATATTTGTTTGCTAGCGGTAACCTGGGATGATGCAATAAGTGCGGCACCCACCTCCCACCCTCCTTTATTGCTCTCACTTACTCATCTCTCACTAACTCGAACTCTCCCCATTTTTAGCCAATTTCCCCATCAAATACTCCTATTTTAGCCAATAAAAAGTAGTTTATTTGGTAGATCCAACCAAATCTCCCTCCCACACCCACTTCCACCAATTAGTTTTCCCTCCAACCACTCTTAACTCTAGATCTAGCTATCTCCCTCTCTCCAACAAACTAGATCTATCCTACATCAACTCATCTCTTTAACAAGTTTATCCAATAAAAGTAGAGTACTACCTAAACATGATTGTTTTTGTGATTGTGTTATGTATGAGATATAAAGATGAAATTTTGTGTGATTGTGTTGTGAGATGTTGAAATGGACTATATGTGTGAAATTTTGGTTGTTTGTGCCATGAAAATGCATGAGAGTCGTCAATCTTTTGCCGGAATGTAGATTCATTTCCGTTTCGGCAACTTTGACACTCCATTTTGCCCGTAGTTGTAGGAAGGTCATGCCGAATATTTTCATGAAAACCGAAATATATATATATATATGGTTCTACTTGTCTTGATTATACACCTTGCAGGCGATAAAATGGTCAGTATGAGTGAACGTGTCGTGAGAAAATACTCAAGACACGTGATGGAAGACATGTTACGAAATAACCGCGACACAATAAGATGTCCTTGTCGGCAATGCAAACTAGTGTGTGTTGTCGACCCCTTTAGCGGCGATTTGATGAATCACCTCCTCATGCGTGGTTTCATGGATGGCTACACTCGGTGGATAAGTGATGATGAGGATGATGAAGTCCATGAGGGAAATGATCAGGATCATCGTGGGCAGCAGAACAATAATAACGATGAGTGGCAAGAAGACGAAGAGTTTGATCTCGATGGTGGAGGAGATGTGAAAGAAAATGTAATCGAAGACGAGGACACTCAGACACCGCTTAGTGAAGTTGTACGGGACCCTCATCTCAAAGAACTGCTTCTCAAGAACTCTCAGCAATCTAAGCTAGCGCAGCTGGAGATAAACTCAAATACTCCGTTGTATCCAGGTTGCGAGCCGAAGGATTCTCGCTTGAAAGTAGCGCTTGAGGTTCTGCAGATGAAGTCAAGACACAAATGGAGCGATAAAAGCGTTAACGCATGTCTAGATTACTAGCACGGTGTAATGACCCGCAGTTCAGAGAGTAGAAAGGGGCTAAATAGAATTTGTGCATTTGCATAGCATGCATCTAAAAATACGGGGAAATTTAAAACTTTTTCGGCGAAGTCATAGAGTGATCGACCAACACTCGAAAGACTAGTTGAGAATGCCGTAGATGTCGAATAATTAAAAAACTTTGAATCAAACTTGTTTAACCTAAGTCGAGGTTTCGCTGATGTTGGTGAATTAGACTTAGTCATCAACGTTAGTGCGATAAATTTCAAACCTAATCTCATGTATTCTCAAATAATCTGCTCACAAGTAATAATACGGTAATCTATAAATCAAATGATGAGTATGACTTACCTCATTAATCGAATAAGTACATATTCTAAAGGAAAGATAAGGAGAAGTGCAAGGAAATCCTAAACTAAATCTTAATCTAGATCTTCTTACTTTATCTAGATCATCTTATCTTCTTATCTCCTAATCTTCTCGAAGTCATCCAGCAAAAGGAGTTAACCCAGTAAACAAGGTAAAACAACAAGAAGCTTTTGGATAAGGATTTCTTAGGATGGCATAGAAGTGATATGCCCTACCATCATTGAGAAGTTGGAAACTCTTCTATCATAATCTGTTCTTAACAATCTCTCTAGAAAGAGTGTGATATTTCAATGTTAGTGTTATATGGAAGTAGTTTGGTAACAAGGTTGCAAACCTTGTTAACAAATCACATTTGTATACTCAAACAATTATACAAATAAACAGAAGGTTAGATAATCTAGTACCTTCAAGCCTATTGAATATACGAAGTAATTTGGTGACAAGACTGATCATCTTGTTAACAGATTCTTTTGTATGCATAAGGCAATATGATGTCATATAATACACATACACTCCCTATAACAAACAAAGAGAAAGCTTTGCTAGGACTGAGTTGAATGTCTTCACCACACGGGTGAGGCAACCTACCGCTGGCGAAAAGGATACTCCGTTCGCCAGGGGTGGTGGAGATAGCGCTGGAGAACAAGGCCTTTTCGCCAGGGGTGGTGGAGGTAGCGCTGGCGAACCGTGACTTCGCCCGCCAGCGGTAAAAAGGCCCGCCACCGCGCCCCGGACCCCAGGTTACCGCTGGCGAACCGGTATATTTGTTCGCTAGCGGTAACCTGGGAAGATGCAATAAGTGCGGCACCCACCTCCCACCCTCTTTTATTGCTCTCACTTACTCATCTCTCACTAACTCGAACTCTCCCCATTTTTAGCCAATTTCCCCCATCAAATACTCCTATTTTAGCCAATAAAAAGTAGTTTATTTGGTAGATCCAACCAAATCTCCCTCCCACACCCACTTCCACCAATTAGTTTTCCCTCCAACCACTCTTAACTCTAGATCTAGCTATCTCCCTCTCTCCAACAAACTAGATCTATCCTACATCAACTCCTCTCTTTCACAAGTTTATCCAATAAAGGTAGAGTACTACCTAAACATGATTGTTTTTGTGATTGTGTTATGTATGAGATATAAAGATGAAATTTTGTGTGATTGTGTTGTGAGATGTTGAAATGGACTATATGTGTGAAATTTTGGTTGTTTGTGCCATGAAAATGCATGAGAGTTGTCAATCTTTTGCTGGAATGTAGATTCATTTCCGTTTCGGCAACTTTGACACTCCATTTTGCCCGTAGTTGTAGGAAGGTCATGCCGAATATTTTCATGAAAACCGAAATATATATATATATGGTTCTAATTGTCTTGATTATACACCTTGCAGGCGATAAAATAGTCAGTATGAGTGAACGTGTCGTGAGAAAATACTCAAGACACGTGATGGAAGACATGTTACGAAATAACCGCGACACAATAAGATGTCCTTGTCGGCAATGCAAACTAGTGTGTGTGTTGTCAACCCCTTTAGCGGAGATTTGATGAATCACTTCCTCATGCGTGGTTTCATGGATGGCTACACTCGGTGGTTAAGTGATGATGAGGATGATGAAGTCCATGAGGGAAATGATCAGGATCATCGTGGGCAGCAGAACAATAATAACGATGAGTGGCAAGAAGACGAAGAGTTTGATCCCGATGGTGGAGGATATGCGAAAGAAAATGTAATCGAAGACGAGGACACTCAGACACCGCTTAGTGAAGTTGTACGGGACCCTCATCTCAAAGAACTGCTTCTCAAGAACTCTCAGCAATCTAAGCTAGCGCAGCTGGAGATAAACTCGAATACTCCGTTGTATCCAGGTTGCGAGCCGAAGGATTCTCGTTTGAAAGTAGCGCTCGAGCTTCTGCAGATGAAGTCAAGACACAAATGGAGCGACAAAAGCATTTATCATTCACAGTAGTACATAACACCCAAACTGGGCCGGTCCTCAGATTTGAGGGGCCCAGAGCGAAACTAAAACTTGTTGCCCCTAATTTAGACATCATCATAATAATAATAATAATAATAATAATAATGAATATACGTGCAAAACACATGTTGACAATATCTTGTTAATGCATCTATAATCAAGAGCATATCAAATAATTTATACATATTACCTTAAAATTTTCTTCTAACAATTCTCGATGCAAAGTCATACTAGGGTCGGTGTCAATGTCGTCCAATAATTGCTTCTCGATCCATAATGTCGCCAAACTATTTAACCTCGCCGCAAAGTCACTTAGATTGTTATCGTCGATGTTGGTGTCGATATTTTCTTCTTGCTGACTAGATTCAAAATTCTCATCTGCCCCTTATCATTCTTCCACAACAAATATAGCCAACTCATCATTTGAGTTTATCGAAACACCAGCGTTACTCTAAAAACATATGAATATCTCATTTCTGTGATTTATCAAATGGTCAACACGCTTTGCACTTTTTCTTTTTGAGGCATTGGATTCATACGTTTCTCGATGACATGGCGACGCACAATGTTGAAAACCATAAATTAAATGATACGAATAAATTATACGGGGAGAGAGTATTGAACTATTGATTAGAAAATCGGAAATTCGGAACATACTAGTATGGAAATAAACTATACCTGGAGAGTTACCTCCGCTCCGTGATCACGTCGTCGTCTCGTCGAGGGAGTCAGGGAGAGGCGGAGAGCGCGACTGAGCGCCGAGTGCCCCGTGCACGGCGCCACGGCCACAGCGGCGGGCGGCGGCGTGCCGGCGTGCAGTCCCTGGCGGCGAGAAATGAGTGTCGGCGACGGGGATCGGCCGATCGCGTCGGCTGGATCCGTCGATGGAATAGAAATACGCGATACGATTAGATCGATCGATCGATCAATCGGAAGCAGCCTGCAGCGAGCCAGCGATAGCTGCTATTCCCTGCGACGCCTTGCCTCCTGGCCATCGTACCACACAGTCCATTAGTCCAAATTTTTTTCCTGTTGGGCTGACAATACGTATGCATATACGTATAACATACCTGGGTGGGGGCCCCTAGTTTTGGGGGGCCCGGGGCGGAAGCACACCCTGACCCCCCTAGGGCCGGCCCTGCACCCAAAAAGTAATAAAATTACAGATAGGTCCTTAGACCACCTAGCGACGACTACGAACACTGGAGCGAGCCGAAGGCGCGCCGCTGTTCTTGCCCCCCTCACCGGAGCCGGGCAAAGCTTATCGTAGGAGAGTTTGTTGTAGTAGACAGACGGGAAGTCGTCGTGCTAAAACCTCAATAATTTCGGGCCGTGTTTGAAAACTGCGTTTGAGAATGTTTTGCCACCTTTCCGATTTAGCTTTAGAATTGACCGTCATTGGAACTCCACATGTGATAATGGGCGTTACATACTTTCTAGCATGAAATATAAAACTTGTACTCCCTCCGTCCAAAAATAACGGTCTTAGATTTGTCAAAAAATGGATGCATCTAGACATAAAATATGTATAGATACATCCATTTTTGTGCAAACTTGAGACACTTATTTTGGGACGGAGGGAGTACTAAAATATTACTCTTTTTCTCTTCTACGTGCCAACTTAACCTCTTTATGTCCTTTCTTGTGCAATCTTCCTATGCGCAAAAATTCCCTTAACTAACCTCTTGCTTAGTTGTGTGCCCAAGGACGCTTCACATCACTATCCCTATGGCTCGTTTCCACTAGAGTTAGCGAGGGAAGTCTGATGGTAAATTACGGCGAGGTTCAGCCGGAGGGGGTGACAGCTAGCGGAACACACTAACCTAGATAGAGTCCACACATTGCCACAAAAACTAATTAGATCTAATCTTCCACCCAAACCTTCATGTAAGTCCAACGACATCACGTGTCTCGATGCCAAACCGACCTCAGTCCACACATTCACCTTCCAGGCCTCCGCCTCACAATGACCTAGCTGAAAGCCAACTTGATGGACGTCGACCTTGGCCTAATTTTTTCCTAGCTTATCACACATTCATGTACAGCGATCGATTCCATCCATGCATGCGCATGGAAATAGAGTTTCTAACCTGTATCGTTTGGGTTAAGCCTAAATGCGATATTCATTATTGCATGTGTACCAACATTGTTAATGCCCATCTCTTCAAGTCGAGGACGAATTCGGGTACTCCTCGTAATCATGGTAATTTAATACATGTAAGCATTTTTTGCTACGAGATAATTATATGTCATGTTTCATTTTATTGATTAATATTTGTTGTCACCTTTATCATTTGGATTAAATGAATTTACATAAATAGTAGTGTTATATTATGAGCAATTTTTGTAACATATTGTATTTTTTATCGGCAAAAAGTAATACTCAAAAACAAAATCTAATTAACCATAAATGTCTTAGTTCAGACAACACATGGATTGTTAAGATCCTGATCGATTCCAGCCATGCATGCATGAACGTGGAAATAAAGATTTTCATGCGTGTCCTTTGGTGAAGGCCAAAATAGAGATTCATGATCCCATGTGGAACATCATTGCTAATACTCCCTCCGATCCATATTAGTGGGCATAGCTTTGTCTAAATTCATATGTATCTAGTTAAGTATTTAGACTAGATACATGTGTATCTAGACAAAGTTGTGCCCACTAATATGGATCGGAGGTAGTACTTTTTAGTTCATGTGTGGACGATATCGGGTACTCCTCATATAAAGAACATGTTATTTCAATATATATCATTATTTTATTTTACAAGAATAATATGGACGTGACCGTAATCTTCTACACATTGCGCTTGTCTCGATCACAATGCATTATTGGAGACCTTCTTTTATGCTTGGAGATTGCTATGTTACCTATCATTTCACGCATCGTCTCATTCTCGGGCATTATTGTTTTATGCGGCGAGATATATAACACACTGTTTTTAGGGTTTTCTCGTTCGTTCTAGACGTCGTTTTGCAGTTTTCCCGCCCATTTTTAGGGCACTATAGCACATTATTTCCATTTTGGCAGTTTTCCCATCTGTCTTTGTTTTGGCACTTTCCTCACCCGTCTCGTGAGATATAGCAATTGTTTTTGATTTGAAAGTTTTCTCGCACAACTTTCGAGGACTATATAACATATAAATTTTCCAGCCCAGGTTTTGCAACTAGTCATTATCTTACTAGGCTTAATCTATTTTGAAATCATAAAATATCAAGTATGTCTGCCTGAGACACATGCAAGCTTGCCTTTCAACTCGTTGCAGCCGACCATCACCTTCTCACTTACCACGGGTCCCTCCAGCGGCCGGTGGTAACATCCAAGATGATGGCACAAGAGACACGCGGCATAGTTGCCCGAGGCAGAGGTGCGAACACACTGCCTCAACAACATCTTCAACAAGGAAGTGACACACACATGTGTCGCCGTCATGTGCCACAGACAAAAACCTGGGAGGTATTCACCTAACACGGGCTCTCATAGATGGGCTATGAGTACTAGGTCCGTCGCTCGTCACTCTATCCGTAGCTCGCCGCGCCACTAGAACCGTCATCCAGGATCGTCGCCCCGACTTCTGGGCGCCAGACGAGTCGTGATTTCTCGTGCCACAACAACCTTCAGCAAGGGCATTAGCACCGCCTCCGCTACACTCTTAAAGACGCCACACCAACAAAGAACATACCACACAGGGGACGCCTCAAAAGCGTCAAACCACTTTGTCGATCTTCGAGGAATGCGGCGGTAGATAGATCTCTTCCTACTGTGAAGTGCACTACGACTAAATCAGCGTGCCTCCGATGGTATGTAGGCATGCCTTTACACTACAAATGATGTTTCTCATGTTACGTCGAAATTAAGTTTGCTTAAAACAATTTGTCTGAAGATAATTACGTGTTTTAACCATCTGTGTCTTATTTAGTCAGTGGTAAAAATTGACCAGGGCGATTTCGTAGGCATTTGAAAGCTCGTGGCAGTAAGGCTCTATCATAGTGCATTTTTTTTGCAATCTGGATCGTTATTATTTTATGCTACAAGACGGTTTCATATGATGTGTTATTCGGTTACCGTATTATATCACTTAATGCTAAGATATAGTTCCTACCTTTCATTTATGTGTTGTTTTGTTTTCATGCGCTATAAGGGTTCTTATTTTATGGTAGGTATGCTAGTTGTGACCTATCATTTCAAGTGCAATTCTGTTGCCACACGTTAATAGGGTCTTTTTGTTATCATGCCATGTGTAATTTCGTTGTCTTACTAGGATCCTTACTTTCCTATTCCTCACCATTTTGTTGCCTAAAACACACCATATTGGGGTTTGGGTCCGATTTCCAATAAAATTTATGCCGGATCAAGAAACATTATTGGTAAACTTGAGATATAAGCTCCGATCATGGCGATTTGGGAGGGCGCTGGAAATCTCTTGAGAAGATAAAGCACATTATTGTCATTTCGGCTTCTTCATGCCTGTTTTTTTTATTTGGATTTACCCACTGGGTTCTAAGTGCTATAGCACATTGTTTTTGTTTTGGCGTTTTTCCCGCTAATTTAGTTTCAGCATTTTCTCAGCCAGTTTTCAGGGGATATAGCACATTGTTTGTTTAGCCCTTTTCGCGCCCTTTTTTGTGGATAAAGCACATTATTTTCGTTTTGGCATTTCCCGCCCATTTTAGTTTTGACATTTTCCTTCCCAATATTTACGGGATATATCACACTATTTTTCATTTCAGCCTTTCCCTTCATGTTTTCGTTTTGACCTTTTCCAGCCCTTTTTTGGGAGTTGTAGTACATTGTCTTTGTTTTGATGTTTTCACACCCATTTTAGTTTCTGCATTTTCCCTTCCAATTTTCAAGGGCTATATCATGCTATTTTTGTTTAGACCTTCTCCCTCCCTTTTTGGGGACTTGGCACATTGTTTCCGATGCCGCTTTTTCCCCATCTGTTTTAGTTTTGGCATTTTCCCGCCCAATTTCACGCGTTATAACACACTAATTTTGTTGTGGCCTTTTCCCTCCCTTTTTGTTTTGGCCTTTTCCCGCCCTTTTTGTTTTGGCCTTTTTTACCGCCTGTTTTTGGGGCCTACAACATATTGTTTTTGTTTCAGTGTTCCTCCGTTCATTTTATTTCGGCATTCTTAGCGCAATTTTCAAGAGCTATGGCACACTATTATTCATTTCGGCCTTTTTCCGCCCGTTTTCGTTCACACTATTTGCGTCTCGGACTTTTCCTGCCCGTTTTCGGCTTGGTCTTTTCACGTTCCCACCCGTTTTAATTAAGGGGCTAACATTATTTTTGTTTCGATATTTTCCCGCCTATCTCAGTTTTGGCATTTTCCTACCCAATTTTGGTTTTGTTGACTAATTGATCAATAATTAGCATCATAAGCCTTGATATCAAGTGGTTGCCCGGGCTTTAAATTTTTCCTGGGTCCGCTACTGTTTGGCCTTGTCATCTTCTTTCCTTAGCAAAATACTATGCATGTGCGTGAGGGCGCATGCACATAGAAGTACTAGGTGGATGCATGCATGGCACTATGACACCTTATTGGCGTGCGTGTCTCAACTCTCAACTGTCGAACGTGCAAGCGAGACCTAGGCCAAAATAGGACTAAAACAACCGTGTCTTATAGCCTTCTCCATACTACTCCCTCCGTTTTTTAATATAAGATGTTTTAGGGGTTGCACATGTTGTATAGATACATACTAAAGTAAGTGGACACACATATTAAAACATGTCTACATACATTTGTACACATATGAATGAAGACAAATGCTAAAACATCTTATATTAAAAAACGGAAGGAGTACTACTTTATAAATGCACGCGCCTCTGGCTGGCCGTAAAATCCATGCAGTTCCTCCTTTTTTTGTATTGATCAGCTCAATTCGTCTCATAACAAAAAGTTGGCGACACGGTCGAAGATCGAACGAAGCTAGCTAGCTTTGCCAGTGAACGTACGTGAGAGCAGACCGTGTGCAAGCTTTGCACGTGCTACCCGGACCTATAAACCGCACCAACGAATTTGAATCAACTTTTGGAATTCAAAATTTTGTTCGGTAACTGGTCGTGATTTCCCTGTAACCGAAAAACCCGACGTCCTCAAGAAATATTTTCTACCGGGAACCAAAACCTTGCTAGTGATCCATGCTCATTGAACCTAAGATTGGAAAAGGAAGAAACGTGAGGCGAGCGCCACTAGATTGAGAGGGACGCGGCGGCGATGCTTCAACGATGTGTCGAAAGAGGAGGCGGGCCGAAAGCTAGCTAAAGGCAGAGACGACACCAAGAAGGCGGTCAAGCGTAGCTGAGATCGTCGACGATGGAGGCAATGACAAATTTAAGATTATAGGTTTGGTATATTGTTTAGTAGGGTTGGGGTGACACTAGGGTTAGGGCCGGGCGTAGTGAGTGTTGACTTATCCGGTGGCTCCGCCATCTCGTCAAACCGGCTGCGGTGCTCATCAAGGTGGGCTATTTTCCGTGCCCCCCCGGTTGTGCGTTTCTTCCCCATCCACCTACGCGGGTTCGACGGGCAAATCAAACTTCTCAATTTTTTGTTACTTTATTTCAACGTGCCAACATTTCATGGGGGTGCATGAACAAGGCATTGAATACTTTTGTCTATTTTGACTCTCCGGCACCGTGCTTCGCTTCTGGTCGAGTTAGGTAGGCCGTGTTCATGTATGGTGTCCAGTGCGAGATTTCCTATGTGCGTTGTCTTTCGACCCGACGGTGGTGACGACCAAATCGCGCATGTTCCCGATTCGATGGGACTCTTCCGAAAACAATTTAATAATTAGTTTGGAAGCTAATGACAAGTACCTGTCCACAATGCAAACATGGATCGCTAGACGTATCTTGTACTCCCTCCGTATCAAATATAAGACTTTGTAGTCTTTTTCTGCATACATGTATATAGACATGTTTTAGTGTAAGATTCATGTGAACCTTGCACTAATATGAATCTTACACTAAAACATGTCTAAATACATGCGTGATTTTTTTTATAGAAAATTTTATATTTTGATACGAAGGAGGAAGAGGCGAAAACACACGCGGGAGAGGAAATACTCTCGGGACTCGAGCCCGCCAATGAGAAGAGCGCAAACACCTCCACGCGGATCGTACATCGCAGCCGTCCATCGCCCACACATCCCATCTGACTCACGCACGCCTCTGGAAGGAAAACCAAGGTCAGGTCAGGTCACACACGCGTCTCTCCTCAGTCACGCACGCATCTCATTCTCCTCGTTCGATCCCCTTTCTTCCTCGTGGAACCCTAGCCGCCGCCGCCGCTAGCAGCACGCCGCCATCCACCTGGTGAGCTCCTCCGCTCGATCCACGCCGCCGACGACCTCGGAGCGGCGCTCCTTCTCCTCGCCGCCGCATCTAACCCACCGTCGACCCCAGAACCTCCCGCCGCCGCTGGCTGGCGCCCAACCGCGAGCACCAGCTTCGCTGGACATGGTGGACACCGTAAGCTCCCCATCTCACGTCCTCTCCGTCTCCACACCTCCATCTCGTTACCTGTCTCATGCTACTGCCCCTGCAGATAACGAGGTGGACATCCTGCTGCTGCCGGTCGCCGGCACGGCCAAGGAGAGCCCGTCCGGACGTCCGGTGCTGCACAAAGGTCCTCTTTTCACCTCCTTCTGCTGTCTAATGCACCATTATTTTTTTCCGACCTCCTATTCCCCTTCTTGCCTGGTCATTTTCAACTTAATTCTCAGCATGCACCATTGGCAGATCCCAAGTGACCCGGCCGGCGGTGTCGACGGCGACCTCCTCCGCAGCAGGAGGTGTTCTCCAGGAGGCTGCGCTTGGCCCTGGTCTCCCGCAGTAGCAGCTTCTCCTCTGTCCGGCACCGGGACTGTGGTGTGGTCGGGCACGACGAACATAACGTGGTGGATGGCCTTCGACGCCACGGCTGTGCCGCCGCGAGGCAGATGTGACAAGGCTGCTTGCTCTCCTCCGACGCAAACGACGGGTTGCTGCCAACCGACTGTAAGTTGCGACCCACCTCAGCTCAGCTCCAACTCCAACTCCAACTCCAACTCCAAATCAAGCAAGATTCGATTTTTGAGGAAGTCTTGTCTCGTCAAGGGAAGGAGCACGTAGTCGCCAGAGACACTCCAATGCTCGCAGTGTGTTTGTGATCCTTGCTTGACTTGATATGCACCAGCAGCAGCATGCTCTATTTTTCTTTTGTCACACCAGATCCTTGATTATTAATATGCATGCACATTTCCATCAAGTACGTACACCATGCATGGTCCTCCTACCCCAAAACAAAAACTTGTTCAGCTTAACGAGGACATCGTCAGGTTCCCATCTCGCTTAACTAACTTGTGGACGGGAAATCTGTTTCAGTAATTAAAAACTTTGTTGTGCGATCACTAGTGGAAACAGGGCCACTGGTCCGGGTCGTAAGGGCCTCTAGTACCGGGTGTCCACCCGGGACTAGCAAGGCGACACTAGAGGCCCCCCCTCTAGTACCGGGTCCGTTACGACCCGGAACAACAGGCTCCCACGTGGCCGCCGAGGCGCGGGCGTGGTGGAGGACCTCTAGTCCCGATTGGTCATACGACCCGGGACCAAGGACCTCACACGTGGCAGCCTGTAATTTTTTGTTTTTCCTCCCAATTTAATATTGAAATGGTGCAAAAAAATATGCGTTTAATTAATTAAAAACAGAAACTACATATAACATATCAAAATGTTCATAAATAAAAATATGTTCACGTCTATCCGGTTACATGGAGGTGCTCATAACCGGGACTAGAGCCCGTCTATTCGATTACACGTGTGTGGAGATCATAACCGGGACTAGAGCCCGTCTATTCGGTTACACGGGAGATCATAACCGGGACTTCACCGCTATTCTCCATTGTATTTCCTTTTGTAGGTATGACTTCGCTGAGCAGAAACCCCGCAAGTTCCTCTGCTAGTGCTTGAAAGCGCTTCTTTAGTGGCATACTCTCGCGCAATGGCTCTGCCTATAAAAGAAGGAGATCAATACGAATATTAATCATGACTATCAAAAATTATGAATGACACTGGAGATCAATTGATGAATATGATTGTTCACGTACGTCTAAAAATTTCTTTGGGTCCCGCTCAGTGACCGAACGACGAATCCACTCGCAAACGAAATATCCACAGAAATTGGTCCCCTGTGGTTGCCTCTCGATCCACTTTACGAGAATAGAATTCAATCAAATCATAGTCAACATATAGTGGTATTGAAAACAATAAATAAAGAGATGCGCGAACCTAGCTAGACCGTACTACCTACCTGTGGGTGAACAAAAGTCAGCTGTTCTTCAAATGAACCTGAACCCTTTGTCCTCGCTTTGAATTGTTTCCAAACCCTGCCGGCAAAAAAAAGAATAAATGAGTTATTAGTTGCTTGATATCTCTGAAATCAATAAGAGAGACTGATATAGTGCGATAATGTTTGAAATTACCTTTGGAGCGTATCTAGAATGCTTTGGTACCTCTCCTCAGGCCAGTCCAATGAGTCGTAGACTTGAACTCTTGATCTATCAACTTCAATGACTAGCAGAATGTAATGATCGCTGCGCATGATTATATACACGTCAGTAACTCATCAGTTACACTTAATTTGTACAAGCGAGTAACACTCTCTTACCTGAAGAAGTAAGGAAACATTATCTCCGTGTTGAAATGTTGCTTCATTAGGGCATTTAGCAAGTTCTTCTCCGTGTCCTTCACGTGGTTTTTTAGTGTCCTTGCATTAACTCGTACTGGGTTAACGAACCCAAAGCCATAGATGCCCTTTCTACCACATTCATCACTCTTCATTCTGCATAATACCGTAGTGAGCATAATTAGCGATGGCAATGAACGAGCTGAGAGCTAAAGACTTTATCTTTTTTGGAAATAAATGAATTGAATCACTTACAGACAGTAGGCACCGACGAGAGCCAAGTCGAGGGAGTCAAGGTTGTATAAGTACCAGAGTTCTTCGAGCTGAATTGTGAACATGTCTTCACCCGCGAAATGATTTTTTGTAACTTTCACACAGATCAAAAAGTCATCAAATTCCTTTGTGGTTTTCATGTACCAACTATGGAGTTGTCGCATACATGTCGGTAGACACTTTATCTGATCACCTCGCAGCAGGGACCTCCCCCATTTCCATTTCCATGAATCATCTACATCAGACGGAAAGAGATTTTCGTTGTCCAGTTGAGCAAGAGTAATACCAGCATCTGCAGCAAAGTCCTTCTTCAAGGATAAAGTAGGAATTAGGTCCGTCACGGAGCCATGACCACTGGGTATAACTACGAGCGGGGCTATCGACTGGTTTGCCTGTTGTCCGAGCTGGGCAACGTCTCTTTTCCCTCTGGCACTACTACTTCTCGTCTTGGGAGAGCTACTACTTTTACTCAGAGCTCGTAAATAGTTATCTGGCTTATTTTTCTCATATTGCGATGGTTCCGTGATGAATCCAATAGCCCACTTGTTTTCCTTTGCAGTAAATGTTTGCTTTTCCTCGGGCTTTTTCCGTGCAAGCTGTCTTTTTGTGTCTGCATCCACCCACGCATCCAATTGCTCTTTAGTCATGTCGCAAGCTCTGAGGTCGTCAAGGCTTTTGGGTACTTTTGGGAGGGGCGAACGTCGGGGGTCTCGCCCGAATCCCATGGACGACGAAGTGGCGCCCTTCCTATGTCGGGGCTCAGGAGTCGGCTCATGCGGCGGCGGAGTCGGCTCATGCGGCGGTGGAGTCGGCTCATGCGGCGGCGGAGTGGGCTGACGCGGCGGTGGAGTCGGCTCACGCGGCGGTGGAGTCGGCGCACGCGGCGGCGGAGACGACTGATGCAGAGGCGACTGATGGTTGTCGTCCCCTTCATCGTCATCAGGTGGTGAATCGTGAATTGGCGGAGACGATGGTGGCCTTGGCGCCCAGCCTTCAAACTTGATGTATTTCTTCCGCCATAGAATTAGACCACCCACGACGTCCCCTAGCACCGACTCATCATCAGCTCTTGGGAACTCAAGGTTCAGTGATTCATATCCTTGTACAACTTGATCCACGCCGACACGAGCAAATCCATCTGGAATGGCATTGCCAAGCCACGATGCTGTAGAGTCAATGGAGAATGCATAGCCGTCCGCCGCCTTCATGGATAAGTTAAATACTGGGACATGCAGCTCACAAGTTGTTTTCTCCGTGATATAATCCACGGGGTAACTTGTCTCATCATCACCGACCATAACCGAGGAAGCCACGCTGCTTCTGCGATGCGATGGGCCGCCTTGACTCGCTTGTTCCAGCTGAAGAGTTGGCGCCCCTTGCTCGCGCATTTGATCTATTTGCTTCTGCTGCTCCTTATAGAGAGCAACCATCTGGTCATGATTTCTTTCTAAGATCATCAACCGGTCTGATTCCTGCTGCTCCTTCCTCCTCTTTGCTCTCAATCGGCTTCTATAAGAGGCACGGTCCTCGGGAAACCCTTCAATCCACGGCACTTCTCCTAAGCCTCGTGTTGATCCTCCTTTTTCTTTGGTCCCGAGGGCCTCTGACAGCTCGTCCTTCTCTCTGTCGGAAATAAACTTTCCCTCTTTAGACTTGGCAATTAAGTCAATAATTTTTTTTGGGCTCCGTTGACTACTTTGCTTTCATCAATTATTAACTCCCCTGTTTCCATGTCATACTCCCCTCCATGCGCAAGTAGCCAATTCCTTATCCTTCTGTCCCATTCCTCTGTGACCGGGGTGAGCCCTTTTGCACGCAACTCGGACTCAATTTTTTCCCACTTAGGCTCGGCAACTCGGTAGCCACCTGGCCCCATCTTATGGTGATACTTCTTTTTCGCTGCATTATTCTTATTCGTTTGCGACCTTTTCTTAGCTCGTTCTGATTTCTTGTACTCCAGAAATGCAGGCCAGTGAGGCCGCTGCCTCTCTCGTGTGCCGGTGAAATCCGGAAGTTTCCCATCTTCTTCCCACTCACGGAATAATTTGTTCTTGTAGTTATTGAATTGTTGAGCCATCTTCTTAAGAGCGAAATGCTTGACTTTGTCCGTCATTTTTTTTGTCTTCACCTCATCTTCCAAGACCGGTAGGGTGAAATGTGCAATGAGCTTGTTCCAAAGCACATCTTTGGTTCTCTTGTCGACGTAACTAACTCCCTCTAACTTTGGCTTAATCCATTCCTGAGTGCTGATATAAACGTTGTCCCTGACAGTGACTCCGCATTGATGCACAAACTTAACTGCGTTCGGCACGGGTGCCAGTGGTTGGCCAGTAGTTGCATTCACCTCGTCAATTGTGAGATGCTCATCTTTGCCCATCCCTTGGGCATGGCCTCGTTTAGTGGATTGGTTCGATGCGGAGGTCTAAAAATATGAAACATGTGTGAATACATATATATGCACAAATCAGTTATTGCATCTGCTCAACATAGGCTTAATATACCTCGCCAGACGGCGTGGGTCCACCAATTTCCGAGTCCTCATCTTCAGCTCCTTCCGCGGGATGCCGAAATTCACCGGGTTCCAAAATGTAGGAAAGTATCTCTTCTTCCCCTTCTCTCGTTACGAAGGGAGCATCGACATCCATTGTTTAACTAATACAAAAAAAAGATAAAACAATAATAGCATTAGTACAATAATTCAAAGGAGGGAACTATACAAATATGCAACAAAAACAATTTAATATTGCATCTAAAGAAAAAAATCTTTCAAAAAAAACATAGGCTGTCCCAATCCCAGCCCAGCCCAAATTTGGGCCAGAACCTGGTCAAAGGTGGCCACCGTGGTCATCGCTGGCCCACCTGCCAGCGCCTACCCGCCCCACCGCCACGTGTGACCGCCCACTGGCCACGCGTGGTCAATGCTGGCCCACCTGCCAGCGACCCAGTTCTGACCCCGCCGCCCTGCCTCGTGTTCCCGCCCCGCCTCGTCTTCACCTCCCCGCCTCGTGTTCCCACCCGGCCGCCTCGCCTTCACCCCCCGTGGTCAATGCGGAGCACCAACAGCCCCCGCCCACCCGGAGTCAATGCTCCTGGCCCACTTGCCAGCGACTCGGGCGCTGGCCCACCCGACGGTTCCCCTCCCGACGGTCCTGGTCTTTAAAAAGGGACGCGCCCGTGCGGATGTGGACACTCCACTCCGCTCCGCTCCCACGGTTCCCCTCCGCCCGACGGTTCCCCTCCGCCCGTCCAGTGCCCTCGCCGCCATGTCGCGCTGGTTCGGGAAGTCCCCGAAGAACGAGACCGGCGAGTCCTCCAACCGTCGCCGCGCTTCTCCACCGCCTCCACCGCCGGCGGCCTTGGGCGTCGTTCCGCAGGGCGTGCGGAGGACCGCGCCACCGGTGCGGGTCGCCCACGCACCCGACGCGCCGCCACGAACCACCACCACCACCGCTGGAGGGAGGAGGATCCGGCGCCGGCGCTACGTGCCGGAGCCGGAGTGCCAGTGGCACTGGGACAACGCCGCCACGCTGGAGTGGACGACGTCCACCTCCCCGAGGGCTGGCACCTGAACCCGCAGAGGATTCCGGTGCCGGCGGTCCCGCTCCCTGGGAGGCAACTGGACAGGGAGATCGCGCGCCGGCGCCGCCTCCTCCCTCCGGCGCTCCGCAACGACCCCGCCTACGCGGCGGACTCCCCTCACTGGGAGCAGTGGCTCAAGGACGAGCACGAGGACCGCCGCCACTCCTACTTCGCCCCGGCGCCCCGCGCCGTCCAATCCGCCTACCCAGCGCTGCCCGACGCGCTGTGGTTCGAGGAGGAGGTCCCCGAGGATGAGGACGACCCGGAGATGGTGGCCGCGTACGAGGCCTCCAACCTCAGCCTCGTCGAGGACGAGATCAAGAGGTGGGAGAAGGTGAGGACCGCGGCCGCGGCCCTGATGCGCCGCCGCCGCCACTGCAGCAGCAGGAGTACGACCCGGACGAGGTCGAGCCGTGGCACTACGCCATGGAACGCGAGCAGGAGCAGGACCTTCCGCCGCCGCCTCCTCTGCCTACCGGCCTCGTTGGCCAGTCCTGGGTCTTTACCGGCGGGAGCTGGGAGGGCCACCGAGCAGCAGGAGGCGCCACCGCAGCAGCAGGCGCCACCGGAGCATCTCTGGACCCCGCCGCCCTTCATCATCCTCGACGACTAGGCGGCACCGGCACGGCGACCCTCCCCCCTCCAATGTAATGGCCTTATCAATGGCCTCCCCCCCCAATGTAATCGGCCGTTTGTGGCCTAATTATAATGAAATCGGCCCTTAGGCCCTAAAAATCTGTTCTTGTTTGCCAACTCCGGCGCCGGCCCCGTGGTTAGGGTCCGCCGCCGCCGCGCGCTAGATCTGAGAGAGGGAGAGAGTAGTTGGTCGGGGGGACGAGCTCACCGTGGGTCGGGGGCGAGCTTTGCTTGCTCGGGGACGACGATCTTGCTCGGGGGAAGAGCGGGGACGGCCGCGCCCGGAGCAGGAGCAGGACGGCGACCCACGGTGAGGGCGGCAGCGGCGCGGGGACGAAATCCGGCAGCCTGGCGGCGCAGGGGGCGGCGTCGTCTGGAGCCCGGAGGCGGAGCGTCGATTTGCTGGACTTGGGCAAATTTTCGGCCCGAGCCACTAGAAGTAGCGCCAAAAAGGCCTCTAGTACCGGGCCGTGGCTCCACCCGGTACTAGAGACCCTCTAGTACCGGGCCGTGTTACCACCCGGTACTAGAGGTCCCTCAGGGCCGCGAAAATTTGCGCGCCAAGCCCAGTGGACCTGTAGTACCGGGTGGTCGCACGGCCCGGTACTAGAGGTTAATTTTTTTTAATTTTCTGGTTTCTTACTTTTTTTATATCTTTTGATTTACTTGTCTAAATTAAGTAAAAATTGCTTTCATTTTCCTGTTTTCTGTTTTGGTTTAAAATGAAGTATCACATGCGCTTGGTTTTAAATTAAGTACTACATACGCTTAATTTAAAATCAATTCAAAAATTTATAAATCAAGTACTACATGCGCAGTGGATCATTTCACATCACAAAGTTTGATGCTACATCAAAAATTTATAAATTAAGTACTACATTCCGCCACCGCCATACGCTTGATTTCATTGACATGTCTGTCTTGTCCTCCATACTATAAATTATATAAAAGTTTAATAAATTATTACACATCATGAACAACATCCCTATTTAGTCTTCGCTTTTTCTTTTTGTGAGACCCTTTCTTCTGATCGCTCCGTAACCATGGACAAGGGTCTGCATATAACTTGAGACTTGGGTCAGTGGTCACTTTGAAGGGCGGAATTTCATGAAATGAGAGTTTCCACCTAGAAGAAATGGGTTAATACACGAAATGGAGTTTCCACCTAGAAGAAATGGGTTATAGCTAGGGAACCCAAATGTTTTGTGTTTGAGCGCCACTTCGATCCAAGCAGCGGTAAGACGTCTCTGATGATCTACAACCGGCCGGCAAGACATCTCTGATGATCTGCAACCGTTTGGAACGGTCGCAGGTCATCAGAGACGTCTTGCCGCTGGTTGCCCAAAGATGCCTCTCCGAGTGACGCTGGAATGTTTTGTGTGAGTGAGTAACCTGTCTGAGGAGGGGGGCTATATATAGGGTACGTGTGCTTCTTTAGTCCCGGTTGGTAACACCAACGGGTCATGTGGCTCACGAAGTGGTCGTGATACTGCTGATCCAACAGCTCACAATCCCTCAAAAGAAACACACCCCTGATCCAACGTCTCACAAGCGCTTGAAAGAAACACACGATCCGTGTGCTTCTTTAGTCCCGGTTGGTAACACCAACCGGGACTAAAGGCGGGCTTTGCGGTCACGACACGTGTCCTCCCCCAGCGTTGCCCTGGGCACGTGTCCTCCCCCAGCGCTGCCCTGGAGGTCTTTATATATTGTCGCCGACGGGGTAAACCCTAATCCAACATTCCTAGCCACAAACGCATCGTCTCCACGAGATGGATCCGCCACGCCCGCCGCAGCTCCTTCTGGACGAGGTCGAGCGTATAACTTGAGACTTGGGTCAGTGGTCACTTTGAAGGGCGGAATTTCATGAAACTTGTCGTAATCTTCTGACATGTCTGTCTTGTCCTCCACTCCCACGATGTTCTTTTCCCTGAAAGAACTATGTGGCGCTTTGGCTCATCGGCTGATGTATTCACTTCCTTATCTTTTCTTTTTTTTGGCTTGGTAGACATGTCCTTCACATAGAAAACCTGAGCTACATCCTTGGCGAGAACGAATGGTTCGTTGTCGTACGCAACATTCGTGAGATCCACTGTAGTCATTCCGTACAATGGGTCTTCCTTTACCCCGCCGCCTCTCAGGTTGAACCATTTGCACCAGAACAAAGGGACCTTCAAAGAAGGTCCATAGTCAAGTTCCCATATCTGCTCTATGCAACCATAATATGTGACCGTGGCCTCATTCGTGCTCTTATCATCAAAGCGGACACCACTATTTTGGTTGGTGCTCTTTTTATCTTGGGCGTTGTGTAAAATGTATTCCCGTTTATCTCATACCCTTGGAAAGTCCAAATAGTCGAAGATGGCCCCTTAGACAACAAGAACAACTCATCTGAGACTGTGTTGTTGTTGTTCAGATGCGTTTCCAACCAACCGCCAAAATTCTCCATGTGTTCCTTTGCAATGGCGGAGTCATCCATCCCCGGGTTGTTAGAGCGTACAATATCCTTGTGCATCTGGATATACGGAGCCACCAAAGTGGAATTATGCAGAACTGTGTAGTGTGCTTTTGTGAAAGAATACCCGTCCCTGCATATGTATGATTTCTTTCCTAGAGTGCCTTCTCCACTTAGTCTCCCCTCATGTCGCGATTCAGGAAGACCAATCGACTTAATGCCGGGAATAAAGTCAACACAAAACTCAATGACCTCCTCTGTTCCATACCCTTTGGAGATGCTTCCTTCTGGCCTAGCACGGTTATGAACATACTTCTTCAACACTCCCATGAACCTCTCAAAGGGGAACATATTGTGTAGAAATACAGGACCCAGAATGTGAATCTCGTCGACCAGGTGTACTAGGAGATGTGTCATAATAGTGAAGAAGGATGGTGGGAACACCAACTCAAAACTAACGAGACATTGAGCCACATCCTTCTGTAACCTTAATAGAGTGGTTGGGCTGATTGACTTCTGCGAAATTGCATTGAGGAACGCACATAGCTGAACAATGGATACTCGAACATTTTCCGGTAGAAGCCCCCGCAATGCAACCGGAAGCAGTTGAGTCATCAGCACGTGGCAGTCATGAGACTTTAGGTTCTGGAACTTTTTCTCTGCCATATTTATTATTCCCTTTATATTCGACGAGAAGCCAGACGGGACCTTCATACTGCTCAGGACTTCAAAAAATATCTCCTTCTCTTCTTTGGTAAGAACGTAGCTAGCAGGACGTAGACGTCCTTTATCCGTCCTCATTGGATGCAGGTTCTTTGGGTCTTTCAAAAGTTGCTGGTCCTCTCGTGCTTCCGGAGTATCTTTTGCCTTCCCATACACGCCCAAGAAGCCTAGCAGGTTCACGCAAACATTCTTCGTCACGTGCATCACGTCGATTGCAGAGCGGACCTTTAGGATTTTCCAATAGGGTAGTTCCCAAAATATAGACTTCTTCTTCCACAGGGGAACGTGGTTGTTAGCGTCATTCGGAACAGACTGTCCGCCAGGACCCTTTCCAAAGATTACATCTAAATCCTTGACCGCATCATATATATCTTCACCACTTTGGAGGGGTGGCTTCGGCCGGCGATCTTCCTCACCTTTGAAATGCTGCTGCTTGCTTTTCTTTCTTAGGGGATGCTGAGTTGTAAGAAATCGACGATGACCCGGGTACACATTCTTGTTACCTACATATATACTTTCAGTGCTATCTAAACAGTGTGTGCATGCATTGTATCCCTTGTTCGACTGTCCTGAAATGTTACTAAGAGCAGGCCAATCATTGATGGTTACAAACAACAACCCTCGTAGGTTAAATTCCGCTTGTTTGTACTCATCCCACACAGGTACCCCTTCATCACGCCACAACTGTAAAAGTTCATCAACTAATGGCCTCAGGTAGACATCAATGTTGTTACCGGGTTGCTTCGGGCCTTGGATGAGCACTGGCATCATAATGAACTTCCGCTTCATGCACAACCAAGGAGGAAGGTTATAGATACATAGAGTCACAGGCCAGGTGCTATGACTGCTGCTCTGCTCCCCAAAAGGATTAAAGCCATCCGTGCTAAGACCAAACCTTAAGTTCCTTGGGTCACGTGCAAATTCCTTGTACTCTGTATCGATTTTTCTCCACTGCGACCCATCAGCCGGGTGTCTCAACATCTCGTCGCTCTTGCGGTCTTCTTTGTGCCATCGCAACAACTTGGCATGCTCTTTGTTTCTGAACAAACGTTTCAACCGTGGTATTATAGGAGCGTACCACATAACCTTGGCAGGAACCTTCTTCCTGGCGGGCAGGCCCTCAACATCGCCAGGGTCATCTGCTCTGATCTTATACCGCAATGCACCGCATACCGGGCATTCATTCAAATTCTCATACTTCTCACCGCGGTAGAGGATGCAGTCATTAATGCATGCATGTATCTTCTGCACATCTAATCCTAGAGGGCAGATAATCTTCTTTGCTTCATACGCACTCTCGGGCAATTCGTTACCAGCCGGCAGCTTGTCCTTCACTATTTTCAGTAAACTCCCAAATCCCTTGTCAGATAAACCATTCGCTGCCTTCCATTGCAATAATTCCAGTGTGGTACCGAGCTTTGTGTTGCCATCTTCGCAAGTTGGGTACAACTTTGTTTTGTGATCCTCTAACATGCGCTCCAACTTCAACTTCTCAAGTGTAGTTTCTGCTAGGGTATGTGCATCAACGATGACCCCACGTAAATCATCATGTATGATGGGATCATCTGGTACCTCTTCATCATCAGCTTCCCCTGTTGGGTTACCAACATATTCAGGGTACATGTAGTTGTCATCGTTCTCTTCTTCTTCGTTATCTTCCATCATAACCCCTTTTTCTCCGTGCTTGGTCCAACAATTATAGCCGGGCATGAAACCAGAAGTTATCAGGTGGAGGTGAATTCTGTCTGTGTTAGGGTAATCCTTCTCATTCCGACATTTCTTGCATGGACAACACATAAAACCATTGGGCCCCTTGTTATCCTTAGCCACATTGAGAAAAGATTGCACGCCATCCATGTACTCTTTAGAGCGTCGGTCAGCGTACATCCACGGATGACTCATCTGCAAATCACCGCTAAAACCCATTACGATAAACCAACATAATAGGAAACATATCATATTCATTAATACAAGTTCATCACATTAAAACCAAAGTATAGTAGTGACCAAATGTAATACATAGTTCTCATAAAACATAAATTAATTGAAACTAGAATACAACTATCTAAAGAATTTAAATCCAACAACAAATGCGATCAGAATCGCAACTAAGGTAACTATTGAACCAACAGCATAATGATACCAAGCCTCTTGACTAATGACATATTTTCTAATCTTTCTAAGCTTCAAGCGCATTGCATCCATCTTCATCTCGTGAACAGCGACGACGTCGGTAAGCTCGACCCCGTGAGCATCAACGATGTCGGCAATCTTCAAGTCCAATACCATCTTCTCTTCTAGGCATTGGAGACGAAGATCTTCACTTATCTTCAATTTTGCTTTCAAATCGTTGTTTTCTTTTATAAAAAACTCTACAATAGGGTCGGCTGGAATTTCCGGTTCAACTACCTCCTAAATAAAAATATATCTATGTCAATTTGGTCGGCATGATTGTTATAAACACGAAACAAAATAAATAGTGATAAAAATATACCACATCCGAATCATAGACCGGACGAGGGACGACGGGGACGGATATCAAAACCATGACACTATACATAAAAAACATAAGAAAATTATACAAGAAAAATAATTATGCAATCAAATCATACAAGTAATTTTGTAAAATAACAGATAAAAGAAGAGGCTCACCGAGGTGGTGCCGGTCACGGGATGGCGGGGGCTATCGACGGCGGTGAGGACCGAGACGACACTAAAATCCACAAATAATAAATTAATTTGAGCTCAAAATACATAAAAAAAATGAACTACCTAGCTTAGGCATTTCATCAAACACCTAGGTAGCACTATAAAAATGAAATGAGCTAAACTTGTATGGAAATGGCTAAAATTCGGCCGCCGGGTGAAAGGATCAAGTGTTGCTAACCCTTGGAGAGATGGGTGCCGTCTATCTTGACAAATCTTGGAAAAAAATGGGGCTACACTTGAGCTTGAGAGAGGAAACAATGGAGATGATCTTGAGAGTTCAAAATGGTGGCTGGCCCGGGGTGGGAGATGATATAGCGGGACCTCTAGTCCCGGGCTGTACCACGGCCCGGGACGAAAGGTCCACCCTCCTGTCTCCACCCTGCCGCTGACTGCCTCGGTCCCGGGTGGTATCACGGCCCGGAACTAGAGGTGCCCTACAACCCGGGACCCGACCTGTGCAGCGTCGGAGCAGCCGGCCCGGTACTAGTTCCCTCTCTAGTCCGGGATCGAACCACGCCCGGGACTAGAACCCAACAACCCTCTCCACCAAAGCCCCTGTTTCCACTAGTGGATGCATATGAAATTTATTTGCTCAACTTTATTTTTTATTTCTTTACTGCTCATGCATAGACAGTTTGGAACCTCTCATATATTATCAGGTTCAGAACAAGCATTTAGGACCATCTTGGAGGAAGTTGTCCTCCGCCGTCGCAAGCAGCTGCTGGACGCTGGCCGAGGCACATGCGCCGCCGCCGGCACGACAAGGCTGCTTGCTCTCCTACGGCGGTGACGACGGGCTGCTGCTGACCAGCTGTAAGTTGCCACCAACCTCCATTCCTCTTTCCAGTCAGCTCTGTTAAAACAAGCTCATCTCCAAGACCAACTCCAAATCAAGCAAGATTCGTTTTTTGATTTGAGATCCTCTTGTCCTGTCTAGGGAAATGAGTCCAGCGTCGCCAGGGACACTCTATTGCTCACAACATATGTCTTCAGCTTTGCATTGTGTTTCCAGATATGCAGCAGCAGTTTGTTCTATTTCTTGTGTCACACTACCATGTGGACTGCACTTTCAGATACATCCTATACACCATGCCCAGCTCCTTGATTGTTCTGGATGCCCACATCGAGATGCTTGTCTTCATCGTGGCGCTTATGCCATATAGGGAGGTAAAAACCCTCATTTCACTTGTGGAATGGATGGATGGGCACGCGTCTCTCCTCGTATTTTTTGCCAAATCTGGCCGTTTTCACAGACTAATAGCGAATCTGGCTGCTCCCGAAAACTAATTCCAAATCTGGCCCCTCGGGTCGGCGCCATCCTCGATGGAGCCGACGTTATGCAGGTTGGCGCCACTGTCTGGACTCGCAGAAGTTTGCTGCTGGCCCGACTGAAATCCTACGTCGCGAGTTCGGCGCCAGGGCGAATGGCGACGAAGGCTGTCTCGGTAACTGAATTTCGTTCCGTGTTCGGCGTCGCAGCAAATGGCGCCGACTGTTTAGGGTTACTCCTTTTGACTTGCCTGATCTCGATCCCCACTCTAGTCCCGCATTCAACCTTTCCCCACCTCGGCTCGTCCCCGCCCGCCGCCGCCGCCGGTCGCCGCTATCCCCGCCGCCGCCGGTCGCCGCTATCCCCGCCGCCGGTATCCTTTCCTCTCCCGCCGTCGCCCCCACTACGCGCGTCACCTCCGGTCGCCGCCATCCCCGCCGTCGCCTCCCACCAGAACAAGAGACGCAGTCGCCTCCCATGGGAAGAACAGCAGCCGCCGCCTCCCACCGGAAGAACCGTGGCCCCGCCTCCTACGTCGCTGGCGTCGGCCAAGAGCCCGTCGGCGTCCTCTCCTTCTCTGTGTAGGTATAATGCGCGCCAACCCGTCCCCCTCCCTCCTACTGCACTCATTCTTCTCCAATTTTTCAAATTAATATGTATTGCAATATTAAGGTATACCCGTAAGAGTGTTTGTGAATTATTTTGGTGCAATATTGTCTAGATTGGAGCTAAAATGGATGACCGTATTAGAATTTTGGGTGCACCGGAATTTTGATTTGTGTTTCCGGTTGTTAATTGTGTCAATTGTGTGTAGAAAATATTTATTAGTTTGGAGAATAGAGTTGTTAATTAAGTGGCAATGGTGGCATCTAACTGCGGTGTTGAGTTTGTGGAGATGACGAGCAAAGTATTGTTCTTCCTGCATAGTCCAAATTTAAGTGAGCATGTTGTGAAGATCGAAACGGCGTTGGGTTGGTTAGGCATTGGTGTTGGTTTGGAAGGAAGATACGATGCCGGTTGCTCTAGGTCTTATACTTAGATGATACCCATCCGAGACAACGAAGGGTGCGAGTTACAACCCACTTGAAACTGGACAAAAAGCAGTTACAACCAACTTACAACTGGACAAAAAAACTCTGTTATAACACACTTGTAACTGGACAAAAAGCCAGTTGCAACCGACTTGCAACTGAAGAAAAGAATTCAGTTACAACCCACTTGAAACTGGAAAAAAGGCAGTTACAACCAACTTGCAACTGGAAAAAAAAAATCTGTTACAACCCACTTGTATCTGGACAAAAGGCCAGTTGCAACCGACTTGCAACTGAAGAAAAGAATTTAGTTACAGGCCACTTGAAACTGGACAAAAAGGCAGTTACAACCAACTTGCAACTGGACAAAAAAACTCTGTTACAACACACTTGTAACTGGACAAAAAGCCAGTTGCAACCGACTTGCAACTGAAAATTCTCATTTGCAACACACTACGCCTGGATAAAATTGCAGTTGCAAACGACTTGCAACTGCAAAAGAGAAAAACTCGATTACTGGACAAAAAACTCAGTTACAACTCACTTTTAACTGGACAAAAAAGACAGTTACAACCGACTTGCAACTAAAAATTCTCATTTGCAACATACTACAACTGGATAAAATCCCATTTGCAAACGCTTACCACCGTAAAAAAGCCCAATTACAACCCACCTGTAACCTGAAATCTTGGTCGTACAAAAATTAATAAAACCCATACCAATGTTGAAATTATAAAATTAACAAAGTAATAGTTTTTATTGAGAATAAACCTTTTACGCATGATACGGACAAGGATTTTGATAACTAAATATAAAGTATTTAAACTTCAAAAAAGGTAAAACAAAGTTAACAACACGAAAATAAAGCTATCACGCTCTATGTAGTAGTACATCTTGTATAGTTGGTTATGCACAAAAATGAAAAGAAATAAACTATAAAAATTTATGAAAAAGAAATCCACGTGAAAAAACAAAGAGAAAAACACTAGTACATTTTCTAAGAAACTGCTAGTGCATGAAAAGTATTACCAAATAGTGAGAAAAAATAAACAAAAGGGAGTACAATAAAATGACAAAAAATATCTAAACATAAAACTGAGCAGAAAGTGTAAAACGAACAAATGACAAGAAAAAAACATGAATCAAATCAAGCCACAACCATTGTTAGCAACACAAATGAAAAATAGTAGAAGAACATGAAAGAAAATAATAATGTATAATACTAGATGTCTACGTGTACTATACCACTAGGAAATAACAAAAATAAAAAACAAAGCTGAGGACATACTTTGCTTCCATTTATTTTTAAATAAATTACTGTATCACTAGATATGATCCGTCGCAATCTCATACAGAAAACAGTGCAAAAAATACATAATAAGAATAAATAAAAGGACTTGAACTCGAGTGCTCCTTGCAGCTTCTCTCCTGGACGATTCCTCGATTTCTTGATTCGCATAAGCACCCAACAGCAGACTAAGGCATGGCCTAGTGGTGGGGAGGGGCTGATGTCTTCCCACCCACCCGAGTTCAAGTCCTCATGCTTGCAATTTCGGTGATGTTGCACCCTCCTCTATCAAAAATCACGTGGCTCTCCCACGTTGGAATCATAAGCACCCAACAGAAAATGCCACACCTAGCCTAGGAAACAGCAGCCCATGCACTTGCCGCACTAACAAGAAAAAAGAGAAAGAACGTAACAAAACCGACACCTGGCAATCCACAGCCCAGGCAGTTTAGCTCGAGAGCTTCCAATCGGAGACCATGGCAATCCACAGCCGCACTGCGCGGCTCGCTCGCGCCGTGCGGCCAGCATGAAGGGCAAGTTTCTAATTATAGTTGTCCGCCATCTACAACCATAATTGTTTATTTATCCTAATTTCTCATTTTCCTTTCTAGAACACCTCTCGTTTTCTAATTCTAATTGTCTTGTTGGAGAACGTCAATGGGGCGGCCATTGGAGGATCAATATCCATTGGTATCGGTTCGGGCTTTAGAACGAATTGAAGCTTTTTCAGATCATGCCCCCATATTCCTTTCTACTGGTATATTGAAGCCGTCCGTTAAGCCCCAATTCAAATTCGAATTAGGATGGCTGTTACGCGAGGGTTTTGATGATTTAGTGAAAAGGATATGGGCTCAACCGGTTGTGGGCGACACTGCTATCCAACGATGGAATGGAAAGATGTGCAATTTGCGCAAGTTCCTGCGTGGATGGGCACGACACACAACTGGTATGCTTAAGAAAGAAAAGGAGCGCATGTGTTCCATTATTGATGAGCTCGACAAAATCGCAGAATCACGTCCCTTATCAGCAAATGAGAGTGACCTAAAACGGCACTCGAATGAGCAGGTGGGTCGGATGCTGAGAGAAGAAGAGCTTAAATGGTACCAAAGATCTAAGACACAATTCATTTTGCAAGGAGATTCGAATACGAGATACACTAGTACAGAACGACACATCCGATACCCCTCTATGGAAACGGCACGAGTTAGGCGACGGAGAATCGCGCTTTCCGCGTGAGAAAACCCGCCCCGCCAGGCAAGCTGGCCCGCGTCCCGCCTTCATAGGCAACGGTCGCGAATTATTAACCGTTGCCGATATGTTGGTAACGGAGTTTCTTTCGACTCCGTTTGCGATATGTTCTTCAATGGCATCGGACATTTGTATACAACCGTTGGCGAGGTTGCTTATATAAAATTCCTTTTTTAGCACTATCTTGGATATTATAAAAGACTGTCGATTCGCACTTGTTCCTCCGCTCCAGCTTGTTTTTACTCCGCACTCGTGTCCTCCATGGCCAAGAGCATGAGCTCGTCGGGGAGATCGAATGCGTCCTCCTCCTGCGCCGCCGGGGCCGGGTCAGATCTGCCGCTTGTGAAGTGCGTTTGCTGCCGCTGTCGGAACGTGATTCGTCGAGTGTCGCGTTCGGATCTGAACCCAGGTCGGATCTACTTCAAGTGTCCAAATCACAGGGTTAGTTCGACGCTTCGACCAGTTTTGATTGATTCTATTCTATGTGTGATGCTGATTTGCCTCTGGATTCGATTTACCATTTGGCAGGGGAGGGGCGAAGAGTATTCTGGGAGCTGTGATTATTTTTTTTGGATTGAAGATTATGTTGAGATGCTGCTTGCTAATGGCGTCGAAGTGGAAGCTGCAGAGCTGGAAAATGTAACCTTGATAGTCAAGAAGGCGAACATGGAGATGAAGCCGCACACTGCAGCAGCTCTAGCTGGTTTGGCATGGAGCCCAACAAACACTTCGACTAAATCTGACCATGTTGTTGCTGTGCGCAAGGAGCGGCATAAAGGAACAGAAATAGCTCAGTTAAATGTTCTTGTGAGCATTGCTAGAATGATTTTGTGTGTTTGTGTGCTGCTGTTAGGTGTAAACTTGTATGCAGCAATGAAAATCAGTAGAATGTATTAGGTAGGGATGAAAACGGAGCGGAAACTTTCCGACTTTTCCGCGAAAAAACGGAAACGGAACGGAAATACGGAAGTGGAAACGGAATTTTGCAAAACGGAAACGGAAACTTTTATGCGGAAACGGAAACGGAAACGGAACAGCATATTCCGGCGGAACGACCATGGAAACGGAAATTCCGTTTCCGGCAATACGGAACTTTCCGTTTTTTGCTACGCGGTGCTATCAGAATGCAACATGCCTAACAATTTCAGTGGGAACACTGAGGCACAACCCAAGATTTCAACAAAAAAGAAAAATATATGAAGTGACCACGTTTAGGCCCTTCGTACTTGCATATTATCTCCCTCTCGAGCCATTGCCAGTTCGGCTTTTCAGTGTTGCACTAGGTTTATGGACGATGTTAGGTATTTTCTTGCCAAAGTTGATAATTTTGAAACACTGTATTATACTTTAATTTATTTCTTCTTATTAAATTGATAAGTTTGTTGGTTTGCTTGAGTTTTTCCTGCATTATTCAAGGGATCGCTTGGTTCCGGCAAACATCTGCTTCTGTTCCGTGTCCGCACCGTATTCGATCTGTATCTATTTCCGACAATATTTGTTTCTGTATTTGTTTCCGGGGTTTCTGTATTCGTTTTCGCTTCCGCAAAAATATATGAAAACAAATGTGGCACCACCCAGTTCCGTCCGTATCCGCTCCGTTTTCATCCCTAGTATTAGGTTCGTATGCAGCTATGCAAATCAGTACAATGTATTAGGTTCGTATGCACTTTGAAAATCATTAGAATGTATTATGTTCATATGCAGCTACGGAAATCAGTAGCACATAGTAGTTGTGAACTTGTATCCAATGGAAACGGTTATATAAAATGTCCGTTGCCAATTGGGTGCCTATAAATGTACTGGCGAAGCAAGCCCCATCAGTCTCATTCTCAATCCCTCACTGTCCATCTTTCAACCCTAGCCGCCGCATAGCTTTTTACTCTCCTCACTCTCTCATGGCTTCCTCTGCCGGCGCTTCTAGATCTCGCCATCGCAGCCGCGGCTCTAGCGGCCGCACCGATCTAGCTCTATCTGTTCGTGATAGGGCAGATCTGGAGGCGGCTGTGATGCGGCAGGTGTGGGAGCGCGTCAGGCTCATCACCTCCGGTGATGCCCCGCGTCCTCTGGGCCACGCAGAGCTGGATTAGATCATTCATCGGGTGGTGATGCAACAGTTGTGGCGGATCCGCCGTCAACGGAGGCCGATCTGGAGGCCGCCGTCGACGGAGGAGGAGGTGGCCGATCTGGAGGCGACGTCCCCGGTGGAGGAGGTGGCGTCCACGGTGGAGGAGGTGGCCGATCTGGAGGCGACGTCCACGGTGGAGGAGGTGGCCGATCTGGAGGCGCCGTCGACGGAGGAGGAGGTGGCCGATCTGGAGGCGACGTCCCCGGTGGAGGAGGTGGCGTCCACGATGGAGGAGGTGGCCGATCTGGAGGCGCCGTCCACGGTGGAGGAGGTGGCCGATCTGGAGTCGCCGTCCACGGAGGAGGAGGTGACCGATCTCGAGGCGCCGTCCACGGAGAAGAAAATGTGAGGTCTAAATCGCTCAGCTCATGAACTAGTTCATCAATTGGTTTTATATAGAACTTGTCTAGTATATAGAACTTGTCTAGTATATAGAAAACTCGTCTAGTATCTTGCACTTTATTGTTTCTGTCTAGTTTTCTAGTCTAGCATAGAAAACTTGTCTAGTATATAGAAAACTTGTCTAGTATCTTGCACTATTTTAAAGTCTAGTAGGGTGAATTAATTTCAACTCTTTGTAGTACTACCGATGATGAATAGATCCAGTCACAACTTTTTGTCAATGTGCTAATCCTCGTTATTGTTTTGTGTAGCTAGTGTATGAAGTAATAGTATTTCGGCGACACTGTATAAAAAATGATGAGGCTCTTGAAGGAAACATCACCTTCAAGTTATGCCTCCAAATCGTTTGATTGGACTGCAAGCACACGGATATAGGCGCTTAAAGGTGTGAACTGTTTTCACATTAAATTATATCTATGTCATGTAGCATTATATTTTGGCTCTTCTCTAACTATCAATCCATGTATTTTTATCCAGAAGCACAAAGTTGATCCGAACAAACTTTAAATGTGCTACTTATAAAGTGGGATTATATTTCGGCGACACCGTCCAAGATGGAGCAAGACTCAGTACGAAAAATTTGGCAATTTGGCTTGGTGTAGTTTCTGTTTTTTCAGTTTCTCCAGCTATTTTGTGGATGTGTGTTTAGGGAGCAAGCCTTAGCTGCAGTTTAGGGAGGCATGAGAATGATAGGATTAGCGAAGCATGTGTAACTCATCTTTTGATGCTATGTAATGGTGACAATTGTTATATAAGTTATGAACGGTTTTGCTAGCAACTTTGTGCTTCTGCTGTGATATTTTGAATGTCAATTGGCAACTGTATTGCTGCTGTAGGCTTATGAAAAAACCTCAACGCAAACGAGTAAAAGAGAATCTCCGTTTCTGATGTCCAGATACATCGGCAACGGAGACTGGATGGCAACCGTAGCCAAAATCAAGCCTCATCGGTGACGGTTTTTCTTGTCCGTTGCCGATGAGAGCCTTCACATCAGTGACAGGGTCGGGGACACGGACCCTTTTTCCGTTGCCGAAGGGTTTTTGGCCCGTTTCCGATGTGTCGTTCGGTATTAGTGATACTTCCACAATGTCGCTAATGGCAGACATAGGAGGAAACTCATTCATTCTCTTCATCAAGATGAGGGGCTGATCGAAGGTCAGGATATGCTCAAAGATTATATTACTAGCTACTATAAAGGTTTGTTCGGCACGTCGGAGGAAGGAAACTTCTCTCTTGACGAGGCACGAACGGACGATATGACCCAAGTAACTCCGGAGGAAAACAACTTGCTCATCGCACCCTTCTCTGAAGAAGAGATATGCAAGGCTGTCTTCCAAATGGAGCATAATAAGGTTCCTGGGCCTGATGGATTCCCAGCTGAATTTTACCAGCATTTTTGGGAACTCATAAAGCCCGATTTGCTCGAGTTGTTTGGTTGTTTACATGCTGGACAACTCAAACTTTTTCGCCTAAACTTTGGGGAAATCGTCTTGTTACCTAAGGTTCAGGGGCCGAGAGGATACAACAGTATCGACCCATTTGTCTCCTGAATGTTAGTTTCAAGATCTTTACAAAAGTAGCGACCATTAGGTTGAATTCTGTAGCAGATCATGTGGTGAAGCCTACCCAAACTGCTTTTATGCAAGGGAGGAATATCCTGGATGGGGTTGTGGTTCTCCACGAGACCGTACATGAAATGCATACGAATAAAGTTAATGGGGTTATTTTTAAAATTGACTTTGAAAAGGCTTATGATAAAGTAAAGTGGCCATTTTTGCTACGGACCCTGAGAATGAAAGGGTTCTCGGATACCTGGTGCGAATGGATCCGCAGCTATGTTGAAGGGGGAAGTGTCGCGATAAAAGTCAATGATGACATGGGACACTACTTCCAAACAAAAAAGGGCTTAAGACAGGGTGATCCACTATCGCCTATACTATTTAATATAGTGGCAGATATGTTGACCATCATGATTGAGCGGGCAAAAACGGATGGCCAAATTGAAGGAGTTGTCCCTCATCTTGTTGATGGAGGACTTTCTATCCTTCAATATGCGGACGGCACCATTCTTTTTATGGAACACGATGTAGATAAAGCGGCGAATCTGAAATTGATATTGTCAGCATTCGAACAATTATCTGGATTAAAAATCAACTTCCATAAAAGTGAATTGTTTTGCTTCGGCGCTGCACAGGAAGCATCTGCTCAGTATGCTGATATATTCGGCTGTGAGCAGGATCAATTTCCTATAATGTATTTGGGGATTCCAATTCATTATAGGAAACTGACTAATGCGGAATGGAGACACGTTGAGGAACGTCTGCAAGCGAGGCTAGCTAGTTGGAAGGGCAAATTACTGTCCTTGGGTGGAAGGTTGGTTCTCATTAATTCGGTACTCACTAACATGGTGCTGTATATGATATCCTTCTTCCAGTTGCCAAAAGGGGTCTTGCATAAACTGGATTATTTCCGATCAAGATTCTTTTGGCAAGGGGATGGTGAGAAAAAAAAGTATAGACTGGCTAAATGGGATGTGGTTTGCCGACCAAAGGATCAGGGAGGGTTGGGTATTCACGATCTCGGCATCAAGAATTCCGCCCTCCTAGGGAAGAGGCTATTCAAGTTGCTAACCGAAGATGGTATTTGGCAAACGCTCCTTAAAAGAAAATATATTGGCACAAAGGCGGTATCACAGGTGATATGGAAACCTGGTGACTCCCACTTTTGGGCTGGGCTGATGGCGACTAAGAAGCATTTCTTTCGCTTTGGCGTTTTTAATATTAGGATGGCTCGGAGATTAGATTCTGGGAGGATAAATGGTTTGGTACTACCACCCTCCGGGAGCAATATCCGGCTTTATACAATATTGTACGTCATAAAGGGGATACTATAGCCACTGTTATGCAGTCTTCACCTCCCAATGTGACGTTCAGGCGTGATTTAGTCGGTGCAAGATTAACGTCTTGGAACACCTTGCTGGCACGGCTGGAATCAATCCAACTCACACAAGGTTCCGATGAATTCCGGTGGAACTTATGCGGGAATGGAAAATTCTCAGTAGATTCCATGTATAGAGCGCTTGTGCATTCTGATATTCCAGTCGATGATAATAGAAAAATATGGCAAATGAAGATTCCACTTAAGATTAAAGTTTTCTCGTGTATCTTCGTAAGGGTATCATTTTAACTGAAGATAACCTTGTCAAACGGAATTGGCATGGAAGTACAAAGTGTATGTTTTGTTCAAAACAAGAGACAATAAAACACTTATTCTTCGAGTGTGATTTCGCCCGTTCTATATGGTCATCTATCCAAATAGCATCTAACTTATATCCTCCCAAGTCCGTTGCAAATGTGTTTGGCAACTGGTTACATGGGATAGATAAGAAGCTTAGAACGGTTATTAGGGTGGGAGCGATTGCCGTTATATGGTCGCTTTGGTTTAGTAGAAATGACAAGGTTTTCAATGACAAAAATGTTTCTCTCTTGCAGGTACTCTACCGATGCATAAGTACTCTCCGTACGTGGTCCACCTTACAACGCTTGGGACATTAAGACCTCTTTACGGAGGCGTGTGCACGCTTGGAGGAGGTGGCAAGGGACATTTTATCACAACATGGGTGGCCGCTTGATCGCCGGATTGGTCCTCCATAGGCTGTTCAGATGGTCATATCATAGGCGTTTTACATTTTCTGAGGATTGTAATTCGTCTATTCTCGCACTTTCTTTTACTATGTCCGTTGGATTGCGGCTGTGTGCATTTGTTATGCAGAGGCCGGGTGTAATACTTCAAACTTTTGAGTAATAAAGCCCTTTATCTATAAAAAAAAATGAAGAACTGCAATGACCTGTCACCAGTTAGTCTACTATCCTGATTTTATTTCTGGGTCAGCTGGTCTATAATGTTTAATGTTTAATGATCTATCTGAACCTTGCAAAATTACTGATGTGTTATACCAATTAGTATATATTTAGTTGAACTTTTGTGGTGTTGAAGAGGAAGGGAACGAATCAGAATATTGAATTGGACATTTTTGGCTATGAGACTAGCGGCAACTAGACAAAGCAATACATCCCCACACACAAAAAAAAGCTATCACATATCCTTACTTATGTGCAGTAAATTAGTTCAAAAATTTATCTAGTTCTCATGTCAAGTTTCTGTGAATTTTCTCGATTACACTATCATAACAAAGCTCAAAGGGGCCGAGGTAATTTTTAATGACATGGTTCGGCTTATTGCAAAGTATAACCATCCGTGGAAACTTGTTTAAGCCCTTTATTTCGAACGGTGTTTATCTCGCCCGTCCCTGACCGATACAAAAATGTCATACAGAAGACATACAAAAGCCATGTCATGGACGAAATTTAACCACGTGCTACGGTCACAGCCTTGCACGTGCGCTGGCTAGAACTCCGCATCTAGCGATCGCGTGCTCGAACTTCTTAAGAGTCGCCGCCTCCAAGGATATGACCAGGTGCGCGCTGCCATCGCCGGCGCCTGCAGCATACAGGTAGACCCATCCGCCGCGCACAGTCTCCGCCCGCGACATCACGCGCGGCTTCCCCCACCCGAAGTCCGCCTCATACGTGCGCAGGTGGTACCAGCTGTTCATCCGCAGCTCCGTCTCCGGCAGGTTTCCGCGGTCCTCCGGCCGCCTTCCCTTCTCGGTCTCGAAGTAGTCCACCGCTGACCTCAGCAGCTCGTCGTCGAACCGCTCCGTCGTTGCTCTTACTCGGCTCGCGACGGACGCCAGCGTCTCCGACACGACATCCTTCACCACGGCGGTGGCGAACACGTTGACGACCCCGTTGCCGAAGTACCCCGGGAGTGGCGGCTTGAGGCGATGCCTGACGTCCACCGGAAGTTCATGCGCGTGGTGGCGCCCGGGTCCAGCTGGCGGGCGACACAAACACACTGCCAGACGAGAGCGCTCACGGCGCAGAATGTGCTAACCCCGCCACACCGGCGCTTGAGGGCATGCAGCTGGTCCTTGGAGAAGGTGAAGACCTCGGTCACGGCGACGGACGTCCCTGACGGCTCGTGCATAGTCAGCTTGCTGCAGAACATGGGGACGGTTTCGGGGCGGATGATGGGCGGGGACCGCGCGCGGAGGAGGGCGCGGTCGTGGCATGGGAGCTCTATGACGGCACGCTCGCCGCCGTCACGGCAGTAGCCGGCCCACGTCCGAAGGAAATGGAACGTGCTGGGGCCGTCCACGACGGCGTGGTGCACCGATGTCCCCAAGACCACGCCGCCGCACTTCAGGAAGGTCACCTGCACGGCCAGTATAACGGACGACGGCTGAACAGGAGGACGGAGCAGCTTCCTTAGCTCGGGCGACGGCTTGGAGTCGCTGAAGTCCTCGAAAGTGTTCTCGGAGTGGGCGACCACGAAGTGCGCGCCCTCCGCGTTGCAGTTGACCATGATACGGCCGTCGGAATCCGCACCGAGACGGCCGGCGAGAGGGTAGAAGGGCACCAGCGCCTTCGCCATGGACTTCTTGAGCTTGTCCACGCTGAAGAAGTCGTTGGAGGCGGCGACGTCGCCGGCGCTGTAGACGTGCATGAGCGGCGTGTGGCCTCTTTTGGCCAGCACCAGGTCCAGCGGGGAGAGCCAGAGGCCTTTCCGCGGCGTCTCATCGCTCGGCGTTACGAGGCAGGACTCTACCACTCGTAGCGCTGATACCGAACCCATATTGTTTTGTGTTTTGTTGCTTCTGTGTCGAGAAATCCCGTCTCGTTCTGTGTGGGTGGTGCGAATTAAATAAGGCGCACGGGATCCGGCAAAAGTACAGAACAAGGGTGTCAAGGTGCATACACAGCCGCCACAGCTAACGGTTTGACTGGATCGATCATGTATGGTCAGCGACGGGCGGATGCACGTGCGCTTGCCACGGACCATGCACGTTTCATTTGACCCAAATATGTTGACGAATCCACAATTTGTTTCTGATTTTTTAAGGATCTATAATCAGTTGAGACCGAGGCCTTGCCCGGATGGCTAACAGGGTGATGATACCTGTGATGCCCCCGCTCGAGTTCGAGTCCCGGTACTCACTCGCGGGCGCGTACGCACCGTTGCACTTCTGTGCGCTTCTGAAAGCTTAATACAATACCGCCAAGGGCTAGCCTTGGCTGGTCTCATTTTTTTTAGAACACTGATCGAACGCTCGTGCGCTTGCCACGAACCTATCAATATATTCGGTAGTCTTATTTTACGAATGCATTCAGCTTCACCTTATACAAAAAAAAATCATACGTCGATCCAAGAGTGGTCGCATGACGCTTATAAACCGATGAACGGACAAGTGGATGATGCTTGAGCGGGACTCCTTGAGATGATACCAGCCTAAGCTCCACGGCGGTGGTGATGGGGGGCGGCGGGCTCTTCTCGCGCAACCCCTCGCGCGGCGTGATGGAGGTTGGCCGTTTTGGAGCCTAGTCTCAGCCGTTGGGGGGTGCTGCTCGGCGGGCGTCTCAATCCTCCCGTGCTCCTCTGCCTTGCAAGGGCAGTAGGTGGATGGGATACCATGTCGTCGAGGGTGAACCTGGCCGGAATGATGGAAGCCGAGGAAAAAATGTTAGTGTATCGTCGCGGCGACCTAGGGGTTTCTCCCTCTACCCCGCGCGTGGAGATGAAGTTTTACGGGTCTGAAGAATAAAAAAAGTTCGGCTGGTGGCTTAGTGGTTTCGTTCCGTCGAACGCGTCGATCTACTTGTTGTTGGTCAAGCTCGTTTTGGTCGTCGACGAGTTTCGGATGTCTCTGCCGGAGGCTTCACAAATTGGTGTATGTGCTCCTTGAGTTGTATGTGATCCGGTCTACAAATCAGTACTGGAGTTTAAGTCTCTTAACACCATGGGACATATCAAACCTTACAATTTTCATGGTGTTGGACTGAGGCGGGGACTGTCAAGCCTGAGTATGAGTAGAACACCAATATTGGTGGGTGAGGAGTTATGTTGCATACTTGACAAAATTCCTATCCAAACCGCACATGTGCATGTTAGAGCGGTGAGGTAATTTGCAGCGGTGACTTCAATCGGGGTGGTAACACTCAAGCACTTCAGTTTTGGTGCTGCGTTTGAGTGACGAGTCTTCACCCCCCCCCCCCCCCCCCCCCCCCCATGAGTGACGAGTCTTCATCCCCTTAAAGTTCAATCCTGTCGCCGCCCCTGGCGTGGAAAACCAAGTTTTGCCCTTCACTGGTTGTATCTAGCCGTGACATTTTTTATTTTTGAACTGGCGATGACAACGCGTGTCCATTCTTTTCATTTTATCAAATAAAGCCGCCACATGCGCATGTGAATACGTGAATAATCTCAAACCAATAAAAATAGGAAAATTCCTCCGACATCGAAACTTCGAAACCGTACCACCTTGATTTGTCGCCCGGCTTGATTTGTCTGGCGGCTGCCTACAACGTCAAACATGAAGAAGCGTTTGTCTTTGAATTCCACACTGTTTTTAGACTTGTAGGATTTTCTTATTAATATATTCACTTTGTCAAATAAAGCCGCCACATGCGCATGAAGAAGCGTGCCGTATGGACTTGTTCCACGTGTAAATATCTGTGGACACACTACATTAAGCGATAGCGTAACAGATGACGTATACTAGAATGATTTTCGCGGTGTCATGCCTGACGCCATGCACGAGCGCTACTTGGGTCTTCGCTAGCCAGTTTGCAAGAGTTCTGTCTAAGTTCATTTTTTGTAGGGGAAGTTCTGTCTAAGTTGAGTTGTGCTGTTTTGGCTACTGAAAAGTTATTTACAGCATCTCCACCAGTGCCCCCCCCCCCCCCCCCCCCTCCCCCCCCAAATCACCCTAAAAGGTTCATTGGGGTGCCGGACACCAAATTTTGCCCCACCGGCAGCCCCAATTGATCGGCCAGAGTCAAATTTTGTCCGGCACCCCTGACTCGGCCCCTAACTTTGATGGCCCTCTCGGGGGTGCCGGACAGTGGTCGGTCAAGCGCCCTGACTGGTGGAGCTCGCCTGCCAGTGACACGAGCACTAGTAGGAGAATGGCTACAGCCGCCAGCCTACTGCTGGCGAAAAATAAAAGGTGCCCGCCAGTGCTACTACCACTGGCAAACACGAAAATGCCTTTCGCCAGCTGTACGGACAACACCGCTGGTGAACGCGGGCACAAAACCGCCAGCGGTAAGTGCGTGCTCGGTCGATTCTGAGGGGCAACCTACCGCTGGCGAAAAGGATACTCCGTTCGCCAGGCCTTTTTGCCAGGGGTAGTGGAGGTAGCGCTGGCGAACCGTGGCAGGCCCGCCACCGCGCCCCGGACCCCAGGTTACCGCTGGCGAACCGGTATATTTGTTCGCTAGCGGTAACCTGGGAAGATGCAATAAGTGCGGCACCCACCTCCCACCCTCCTTTATTGCTCTCACTTACTCATCTCTCACTAACTCGAACTCTCCCCATTTTTAGCCAATTTCCCCCATCAAATACTCCTATTTTAGCCAATAAAAAGTAGTTTATTTGGTAGATCCAACCAAATCTCCCTCCCACACCCACTTCCACCAATTAGTTTTCCCTCCAACCACTCTTAACTCTAGATCTAGCTATCTCCCTCTCTCCAACAAACTAGATCTATCCTACATCAACTCATCTCGTTAACAAGTTTATCCAATAAAGGTAGAGTACTACCTAAACAAGATTGTTTTTGTGATTGTGTGTTATGTATGAGATATAAAGATGAAATTTTGTGTGATTGTGTTGTGAGATGTTGAAATGGACAATATGTGTGAAATTTTGGTTGTTTGTGCCATGAAAATGCATGAGAGTTGTCAATCTTTTGCCAGAATGTAGATTCATTTCCGTTTCGGCAACTTTGACACTCCATTTCGCCCGTAGTTGTAGGAAGGTCATGCTGAATATTTTCATGAAAACCGAAATATATATATGGTTCTAATTGTCTTGATTATACACCTTACAGGCGATAAAATGGTCAGTATGAGTGAACGTGTCATGAGAAAATACTCAAGACACGCGATGGAAGACATGTTACGAAATAACCGCGACACAATAAGATGTCCTTGTCGGCAATGCAAACTAGTGTGTGTTGTCGACCCCTTTAGCGGAGATTTGATGAATCACCTCCTCATGCGTGGTTTCATGGATGGCTACACTCGGTGGATAAGTGATGACGAGGATGGTGAAGTCCATGAGGGAAATGATCAGGATCATCGAGGGCAGCAGAACAATAATAACGATGAGTGGCAAGAAGATGAAGAGTTTGATCCCGATGGTAGAGGAGATGCGAAAGAAAATGTAATCGAAGATGAGGACACTCAGACACCGCTTAGTGAAGTTGTACGGGACCCTCATCATAAAGAACTGCTTCTCAAGAACTCTCAGCAATCTAAGCTAGCGCAGCTGGAGATAAACTCGAATACTCCGTTGTATCCAGGTTGCGAGCCAAAGGATTCTCGCTTGAAAGTAGTGCTCGAGGTTCTGCAGATGAAGTCAAGACACAAATGGAGCGACAAAAGCGTTGACGCATGTCTAGATTACTGGCACGGTGTAATTACCCGCAGTTCAGAGAGTAGAAAGGGGCTAAATAGATTATGTTCATTTGCATAGCATGCATCTAAAAATACGGGAAAATTTAAAACTTTTCGACGAAGTCGTAGAGTGATTGACTAACACTCGAAAGACTAGTTGAGAATGCCGTAGATGTCGAATAAATAAAAAACTTTGAATCAAACTTGTTTAACCTAAGTCGAGGTTTCGCTGATGTTGGTGAATTAGACTTAGTCATCAACGTTAGTGCGATAAATTTCAAACTTGATCTCATGTATTCTCAAATAATCTGCTCACAAGTAATAATACAATAATCTATAAATCAAATGATGAGTATGACGTACCTCATTAATCGAATAAGTACATATTCTAAAGGAAAGATAAGGAGAAGTGCAAGGAAGGATAATAAAATCCTAAACTAAATCTTAATCTAGATCTTCTTACTTTATCTAGATCATCTTATCTTCTTATCTCCTAATCTTCTCGAAGTCATCCAGCAAAAGGAGTTAACCCAGTAAACAAGGTAAAACAACAAGAAGCTTTTGGAGAAGGATTTCTTAGGATGGCATAGAAGTGCTATGCCCTACCATCATTGAGAAGTTGGAAACTCTTCTATCATAATCTGTTCTTAACAATCTCTCTAGAAAGAGTGTGATATTCCAATGTTAGTGTTATATGGAAGTAGTTTGGTAACAAGCTTTGCAACCTTGTTAACAAATCACATTTGTATACTCAAAAAATTATACAAATAAACAGAAGGTTAGATAATCTAGTACCTTCAAGCCTATTGAATATAAGAAGTAATTTGGTGACAAGACTGATCATCTTGTTAACAGATTCTTTTGTATGCATAAGGCAATATGATGTCATATAATACACATACACTCCCTATAACAAACAAAGAGAAAGCTTTGCTAGGACTGAGTTGAATGTCTTCACCACACGGGTGAGGCAACCTACCGCTGGCGAAAAGGATACTCTGTTCGCCAGGGTGGTGGAGATAGCGCTGGCGAATAAGGCCTTTTCACCAGGGGTGGTGGAAGTAGCGCTGGCGAACCGTGACTTTGCCCGCCAGCGGTAAAAAGGCCCGCAACCACACCCCGGACCCTAGGTTGCCGCTGGCGAACCGGTATATTTGTTCGCTAGCGGTAACCTGGGAAGATGCAATAAGTGCGGCACCCACCTCCCACCCTCCTTTATTGCTCTCACTTACTCATCTCTCACTAACTCGAACTCTCCCCATTTTTAGCCAATTTCCCCCCATCAAATACTCCTATTTTAGCCAATAAAAAGTAGTTTATTTGGTAGATCCAACCAAATCTCCCTCCCACACCCACTTCCACCAATTAGTTTTCCCTCCAACCACTCTTAACTCTAGATCTAGCTATCTCCCTCTCTCCAACAAACTAGATCTATCCTACATCAACTCATCTCTTTTAACAAGTTTATCCAATAAAGGTACAGTACTACCTAAATATGATTGTTTTTGTGATTGTGTGTTATGTATGAGATATAAAGATGAAATTTTGTGTGATTGTGTTGTGAGATGTTGAAATGGACTATATGTGTGAAATTTTGGTTGTTTGTGCCATGAAAATGCATGAGAGTTGTCAATCTTTTGCCGGAATGTAGATTCATTTCCGTTTCGGCAACTTTGACACTCCATTTCGCCCGTAGTTGTAGGAAGGTCATGCCGAATATTTTCATGAAAACCGAAATATATATATGGTTCTAATTGTCTTGATTATACACCTTGCAGGCGATAAAATGGTCAGTATGAGTGAACGTGTCGTGAGAAAATACTCAAGACACGCGATGGAAGACATGTTACGAAATAACCGCGACACAATAAGATGTCCTTGTTAGCAATGCAAACTAGTGTGTGTTGTCGACCCCTTTAGCGGAGATTTGATGAATCACCTCCTCATGCGTGGTTTCATGGATGGCTACACTCGGTGGATAAGTGATGATGAGGATGATGAAGTCCATGAGCGAAATGATCAGGATCATCGAGGGCAGCAGAACAATAATAACGATGAGTGGCAAGAAGACGAAGAGTTTGATCCCGATGGTGGAGGAGATCCGAAAGAAAATGTAATCAAAGACGAGGACACTCCGACACCGCTTAGTGAAGTTGTACGGGACCCTCATCTCAAAGAACTGCTTCTCAAGAACTCTCAGCAATCTAAGCTAGCGCAGCTGGAGATAAACTCGAATACTCCGTTGTATCCAGGTTGCGAGCCAAAGGATTCTCGCTCGAAAGTAGCGCTCGAGGTTCTGCAGATGAAGTCAAGACACAAATGGAGCGACAAAAGCGTTGACGCATGTCTGGATTACTGGCACGGTGTAATGACCCGCAGTTCAGAGAGTAGAAAGGGGCTAAATAGAATTTGTGCATTTGCATAGCATGCATCTAAAAATACGGGAAAATTTAAAACTTTTTCGACGAAGTCGTAGAGTGATCGACCAACACTCGAAAGACTAGTTGAGAATGCCGTAGATGTCGAATAAATAAAAAACTTTGAATCAAACTTGTTTAACCTAAGTCGAGGTTTCGCTGATGTTGGTGAATTAGACTTAGTCATCAACGTTAGTGCGATAAATTTCAAACCTGATCTCATGTATTCTCAAATAATCTGCTCACAAGTAATAATACGATAATCTATAAATCAAATGATGAGTATGACGTACCTCATTAATCGAATAAAAACATATTCTAAAGGAAATATAAGGAGAAGTGCAAGGAAGGATAATAAAATCCTAAACTAAATCTTAATCTAGATCTTCTTACTTTATCTAGATCATCTTATCTTCTTATCTCCTAATATTCTCGAAGTCATCCAGCAAAAGGAGCTAACCCAGTAAACAAGGTAAAACAACAAGAAGCTTTTGGAGAAGGATTTCTTAGGATGGCATAGAAGTGCTATGCCCTACCATCATTGAGTAGTTGGAAACTCTTCTATCATAATCTGTTCTTAACAATCTCTCTAGAAAGAGTGTGACATTCCAATGTTAGTGTTATATGGAAGTAGTTTGGTAACAAGCTTTGCAAACTTGTTAACAAATCACATTTGTATACTCAAACAATTATACAAATAAACAGAAGGTTATATAATCTAGTACCTTTGAGCCTATTGAATATAAGAAGTAATTTGGTGACAAGACTGATCATCTTGTTAACAGATTCTTTTGTATGCATAAGGCAATATGATGTCATATAATACACATACACTCCCTATAACAAACAAAGAGAAAGCTTTGCTAGGACTGAGTTGAATGTCTTCACCACACGGGTGAGGCAACCTACCCCTGGCGAAAAGGATACTCCGTTCGCCAGGGGTGGTGGAGATAGCGCTGGCGAACAAGGTCTTTTCATCAGGGGTGGTGGAGGTAGCGCTGGCGAACCGTGATTTCGCCCGCCAGCGGTAAAAAGGCCCACCACCGCGCCCCGGACCCCAGGTTACCGCTAGCGAACATACCGTTCGCTAGCGGTAACCTGGGAAGATGCAATAAGTGTGGCACCCACCTCCCACCCTCCTTTATTGCTCTCAGTTACTCATCTCTCACTAACTCGAACTCTCCCCATTTTTAGTCAATTTCCCCCCATCAAATACTCCTATTTTAGCCAATAAAAAGTAGTTTATTTGGTAGATCCAACCAAGTCTCCCTCCCACACGCACTTCCACCAATTAGTTTTCCCTCCAACCACTCTTAACTCTAGATCTAGCTATCTCCCTCTCTCTAACAAACTAGATCTATCCTACATCAACTCATCTCTTTAACAAGTTTATCCAATAAAGGTAGAGTACTACCTAAACATGATTGTTTTTGTGATTGTGTGTTATGTATGAGATATAAAGATGAAATTTTGTGTGATTGTGTTGTGAGATGTTGAAATGGACTATATGTGTGAAATTTTGGTTGTTTGTGCCATGAAAATGCATGAGAGTTGTCAATCTTTTGCCAGAATGTAGATTCATTTCCGTTTCGGCAACGTTGACACTCCATTTCGCCCGTAGTTGTAGGAAGGTCATGCCGAATATTTTCATGAAAACCGAAATATATATATATATATATGGTTCTAATTGTCTTGATTATACACCTTGCAGGCGATAAAATGGTCAGTATGAGTGAACGTGTCATGAGAAAATACTCAAGACACGCGATGGAAGACATGCTACGAAATAACCACGACACAATAAGATGTCCTTGTCAGCAATGCAAACTAGTGTGTGTTGTCGACCCCTTTAGCGGAGATTTGATGAATCACCTCCTCATGCGTGGTTTCATGGATGGCTACACTTGGTGGATAAGTGATGATGAGGATGATGAAGTCCATGAGGGAAATGATCAGGATCATCGAGGGCAGCAGAACAATAATAACGATGAATGGCAAGAAGACATAGAGTTTGATCCCGACGGTAGAGGAGATGCGAATGAAAATGTAATCGAAGACGAGGACACTCAGACACCGCTTAGTGAAGTTGTACGGGACCCTCATCTCAAAGAACTGCTTCTCAAGAACTCTCAGCAATCTAAGCTAGCGTAGCTGGAGATAAACTCGAATACTCCGTTGTATCCAGGTTGCGAGCCGATGGATTCTCGCTTGAAAGTAGCGCTCGAGATTCTGCAGATGAAGTCAAGACACAAATGGAGCGACAAAAGCGTTGACGCATGTCTAGATTACTGGCACGGTGTAATGACCCGCAGTTCAGAGAGTAGAAAGGGGCTAAATAGAATTTGTGCATTTGCATAGCAAGCATCTAAAAATACGGGAAAATTAAAAACTTTTTCGACGAAGTCATATAGTGATCAACCAACACTCGAAAGACTAGTTGAGAATGTCGTAGATGTCGAATAATTAAAAAACTTTGAATCAAACTTGTTTAACCTAAGTCGAGGTTTCGCTGATGTTGGTGAATTAGACTTAGTCATCAACGTTAGTGCGATAAATTTCAAACCTGATCTCATGTATTCTCAAATAATCTGCTCACAAGTAATAATACGATAATCTATAAATCAAATGATGAGTATAACTTACCTCATTAATCGAATAAGTACATATTCTAAAGGAAAGATAAGGAGAAGTGCAAGGAAGGATAATAAAATCCTAAACTAAATCTTAATCTAGATCTTCCTACTTTATCTAGATCATCGTATCTTCTTATCTCCTAATCTTCTCGAAGTCATCCAGCAAAAGGAGCTAACCCAGTAAACAAGGTAAAACAACAAGAAGCTTTTGGAGAAGGATTTCTTAGGATGGCATAGAAGTGCTATGCCCTACCAGCATTGAGTAGTTGGAAACTCTTCTATCATAATCTGTTCTTAACAATCTCTCTAGAAAGAGTGTGATATTCCAATGTTAGTGTTATATGGAAGTAGTTTGGTAACAAGCTTTGCAAACTTGTTAACAAATCACATTTGTATACTCAAACAATTATACAAATAAACAGAAGATTAGATAATCTAGTACCTTCAAGCCTATTGAATATAAGAAGTAATTTGGTGACAAGACTGATCATCTTGTTAACAGATTCTTTTGTATGCATAAGGCAATATGATGTCATATAATACACATACACTCCCTATAACAAACAAAGAGAAAGCTTTGCTAGGACTGAGTTGAATGTCTTCACCACAGACCACACGGGTGAGGCAAGTGATGTTGGATACTAGATTAGGGACTTTAAGAAATTGTCTTAAGTCCAGGTATTGACTTGAGAAAGCAATACCAAAGTGAAGACCACAATGGACTATGGATCATTTCAATCAGGTTGATTCAAATATTATGTTTTATTCATCCAAACGGTTGTCACGTGTCTTCTCCAAGTGGAATCGAACAAATGTAGTCCACATTCTGCCTGAACAAATCTAGTAAAGATCATGTCAATATTGTGAGGTTTACTACAATGTGTGTGCCATCTAGCAATGCGTAGGCACATCTGCTGTATGTTTGTAGTTTTGTGCAGCAAGTAGGCCCGTTAGGCCATCCTTGTGTACTTAGGGCCGGTTCTTTTTTGCTTAAAACCCAGCTTAGCTGAGAAATTAAGCTAAAGCTGTAAAGAACTCGATTTTTAAGCCGAGCTTAAATTTTCAGCTACCGGCGCTCGCTGTGTAGTTGCGAGAAGCGAGCGAAGGGCAGCTTCGCGCAGCTTCCCGAGCTTGTCAAATAATGTAACATTCGTTTTCCCCAAACTACCCCAAAACTGGAACGTTATTACCTCTAAAATACCCTCCCACCATCTCATATATGTCTTGAAGCGTGAATCGTTTTCTTTCTGTTTCCCACCCGAACAGGCTATATTTTTTAAATAATACGTTTTTTAAATTAAATTCGGCAAATATTACGTGTTTTGAGACAATTTCAAAAATATTACGGCCTAATTGACGGCGTGGACGATAGGTGCTTGTCGTATGCGCCGTGGACGACCGGGCCCGCGGTGGACGATTAGTCTGTGGCCCAGCCCGCCCACGCACTCGACAGGCCACTCGTCCTCGAGTGGACGGCCTTCGTCCACGTAGTCGCCGATAGGACATATCGTCCGCGGCGCGACGATTAGTCGCTGATATCGCTCGGGCCGTTCCCTTTCTTCTTCCTCCCGTTTCTCTCTCTGTTCTTCAAACTGTGGCTCGAGTCCGGCATTTCCGGGAATTTCTTCCAACTAGCCACAAAAACTTCACCCTAGAGGGTTCTAAAGTTAGTAGAGAGCACGTGCAACGTCGATCTACTCATGGGATAGCTTGGGGTGGTGATTTGGTGAAGCTTGTTTGGAGCAATGGTGGAGATGTGGTGGAGTTTGGGATAGCTCGAGCAAGAGGTCATGGTGGTGGTGGTGCGGCTGCTGCTGCGGTGGTGGTGATGGTGGTGGTGGTGCTACTCCGGTGAATCAAGCACGCTTCAAGGGTGAGTGTTGTTTGGCTAATTAGGGTTTAGATTAATGAAGTTTGTATTAATATTTAGGTTGTCGCGCGGCAGTGTTTAGTTGGACATGTCGTAGATAATTATATAGTTGTTAGTAGATAATTATATAGTTGTTAGTATTTAGTTTGTCGTGCGGTAGTATTTTTTCGGTAGTAATGGGTATTTCGTGGTACTTAATTATTCACACGAGTCTTAATATTTTTCTAGGCAAACAGAGATGTCTGATGTAGTGAAGTGTATGTTCTACTACAGTGCTGGTACTGTGTTAACAATGAATTAGGACAGATTTGAGTCAATTTCAGCACTCGGAGTTGGAACTTAATTCCCCGCACACATGGTCGATTAGTCAGGTGAAGGACTGGTTGGCAGGATGTTTAGGGCTTAATCCTGAAACAGACACCGTTGGTGTGCATGCATTGTGGTCGAAGTCAAGGGAATACGTATTCTTCCATCTGAGGCCGATAGATCGAACCTCTCAGTGGGTGCGCTGGCTACAAGCCTGTCAAACCAGGGGCACAAACCCAACCGCCCTACTGCTTCCTGTCGCGAAGGAGGTGAATTCATATGAAGGCGAGAGTGGGCACGATCCTGGCCATAGCAGTCAAGAGATGCATACAGAAGAACATGATTATAGGCAGTCAGGAGATGTTGGAGGTGGCGGTTACGAGTCAGGCGAGAGCAGTCTGGCTAATGTGGAGGATGATTGTAATGGTGAGGCAGATGCAGACGATCAATTTGGTCATATGCAGAACCAGATGAAAGAGGAAGATACGGATGGTGATAGTGTTGACGTCGATGATTCCGACGAGTCGAATGACGAGATGGAGGTACCTAATCCAGCGTCATGGAATCATGACTTTTCTTCTGCAATGACCGTGAATGACGGTCATGATTCTGCGTGGCACTATCACGAGAATAATATTGCCGTTGGTGCTCTCTATCCTGACAAGCAAAATTTGCAGGACGCGATCATTAAGTGGGCAATGTCGACGTGGAGGGTTTTCAGAACAATGGTGTCTAGTAAGAAATATCTGACAATGGAATGCCAGGTACCGAGCTGTCCAGCGAGGGTGCATGGCTATCTCCCTATGTTTGGGCTAAACTGGAAGGTCAGTGACGTGGTACAACACACATGCATGTGTAATTGATACCATCCCTAAAGATCATGGCAATATTTCGTCCACCCTTCTTGCCGGTTGCTTTACTCGGAGTTAGTGGTGGGCAAAGATGTGGAAGTGAAGGTCATTGTGCAAAAAGTGTTGACCAGGTTTAAGTACACAATTTCTTATGGCAAGGCTTGGAGGGCTAAGCAGAGGGCGCTTGAGATCAGATTTGGTTCTTTTATGGACTCATATGACTCAGTTGTTTGGCTCCTTCATACGTTGCAGGCCCGTAATCCAGGAACCCATGTGGACGTCCAACACTTCTGGATGCAAGAGTTCCCAACTGTGAAAGTGTTGCATCGTTTGTTTTCTCTTTCGGTGTATGCATCGAAACTTTCAATCATTGTCGACCAGTGATTTGTGTTGATGGAACTTTTCTCACTGGCAAGTACAAAGGCCAGATTTTGACCGCCATTGGTCAGGACGGCAACAATCAGATCGTGTCGCTCGCTTTTGCTTTTGTGGAGAGCGAGAATACTGAAAGTTGGATATGGTTCTTCAGGCAGCTTAAAATTGCAGTAGTGAAGGATAAGCACAATGTGTGCATCCTTCATGACAAGCATGCAGGTATACTCAATGCCATCAAGGCACTCACAAATCCTGGGCCAGAGGAACAAACGCCTTGGGTGGACTTGTAGAGCCGTTGGTGCATGCGCCATCTTGGGGCCAATTTTTTCTCGCAATTCAAAAACAAGGATCTGATGAATTTATTCAAAAACTCTACAAGCAGAACCAGACATGGAAGTACAATTACGTATGTGAGATGCTTGATAATTTCACTAACAAACATGTTAGGCAGAGGAAACTTGCACGGAATGCAGCCGTAGTAGCACATGCACAACTTGTAGCTGCACAGGCAGCAGCAGGACCTGCACCAGCGGAGGATGTACCCGTTGGGCTTTGTGACTTGCCAGGATTTGATCCGCCTGTGGTTAGGAGAAAGGCTGGGAGACTGATTAAAAACTTTCAGCAGTGGATAGAGCATGAGCCTCTTGAGAGGTGGTCTTTGTTGCACGACACTCATGGAGCTAGGTACGGCGTCATGACTACCAACCTCGCTGAAACATACAACTTTGTGCTAAGAGGCAACCGGGCTTTGCCTCTTATAGCCATTGTGGAGGGTATTTTCTAGGGCACCGTGAAGTATTTTAGAGATAGACGCCAAAGAGCTCATTTGCATATTGTGAACAACCCTAACACGCCTTACTGTGAAAAGATTATGAAGTACATGGATGAGAAGATGGAAAAGGCTCGGAATCACACTGTCCTCCATAGGAAATCAAGAAAGGAGGTTCGAGGTGCGCTTACCGTATGACAAGTTTGGCTGTGGAAATGTTATGAGGACGCATGAAGAGAGAATTGGAAATGAAGCCTGGCCAACATGTGAGTGCACATGCAACAAACCAAAGTTGCTTCACCTCCCTTGCTCACATGTACTTGCTGCTTGCGGGCAGATTGGGTTGGCCGCCATCTCGTATGTGTCTCCATATTTTTTGAAAGAGTCTGTCCTCAATACCTGGACAGGTGAGATGGTTGGATTTCGCGCCATGGGTAATTTCAACACTGTTGATCCTGCGAAAGGTAGTACATCCCTGACCCAAGACTAATGCGTACCGGTAGAGGGCGACGCCAGTGCAAGCGCATCCGTAATGATAGGGATCAATCTGAAGCCGGAGGCCCTACTAGGCAGTGTTTTATCTGCAACGCGTTTGGCCACAAGGACGACAATTGTCCACGATTCGGGACTGGCGAAGCTGCTACTAGTGGTCGAGGGAACCGGCGATGAAGCGAGAGAGGAAGAAACTAGAGCTGGTCATATTATGTTTTAAATATGTAATAAGTGTACAACTATGTCTCTATTCGTACTAAGTGTGGCATTATGTTTTAAATTTGTAATAACTGTAGAACTATGACTCTATTCGTACTAAGTGTGGCACTCTAATTTGTAATATGTGTGGAATTATGTTTCTATTCGTACTGAATGTGGCACTGTGTTTTAAATTCGTAATATGTGTGGAATTATGTTTCTATTCGTATTGAGTGTCACTCTATGTTTTAAATTTTGCAGGAATGGAGAGGGTATACTTGCTTAATGAGGCCGTGGATAGGACGCATCGTGGTAGGATATTGCAGGAACGTAGGCTCGATGCCCTCATCACTCGCGGACCTAGGAAAAACTGGCAGATACACCCTGCTTGGGTTGATAGGTATGTGTTCAAATTAAGTTCTGATTACACATTTTGTACATGTTGAGACACGTACACCCGTAAACTAAACATGTATGTTTTTTTGTGCAAACAGGTTGAAGTGGGCCGGGCTTTTACCGTTGGCGCGTCTAGTTGAGGCCACACCTCAGTCTTTACGCCTAAAGATTGACAACTCCCTGCTCAGTTGCTTAGTTGACAGATGGAGGCTCGAGACGCACACGTTTCACTTTTCGTTGGGGTGAGATGGCGCCACACTGGAGGATGTGTCTTTCTTGTTGGGTCTGCCTTTGCCGCACGCCCATAGGACCGTTGGAGGCTCCGGATAATTGGGAGCAAGAAATGGCCGAGCGTTTTCACGGTATTAATCCCACCGCTAGGCCATTTGGGTCGGAGGATCACGGACCCAAGCTTGAGTGGTTGCTCGGTTTTCAGGTTAGTTCAGATTTTTAAAATGTTTTACCTAACATGATCTTTTTCATTTCTCACATACTTTCTTCGCTAAATACAGATACAGAAATTTCCGGGGTATCCAGCCATCCCACTCAATGGGACACAGATCACTCGGAGCCTGGAGGCATATATCATGTGGCTGCTCGGAAAGGTTATGTTCACTGAGAACCATGTCAGCACTATCTGCGCGAGGTACATCCCTATTGCACTTGAGATCGCGGAAGCCACAGAGCGAGGAGACATCGCGCAAGGAGTTGGGGGTCTGCTGTATTAGCTGCTACTTACCGAGGTATGTGCAATGGGTGCCATCTTATTGCGCCATCTGCAGGTCTGCTTGGATGTCCATATTCTTGCAGCTCTGCTTGTGGGAGAGGTTCCCTATCGGACGACCAGACGTACTAGCTGAGCAGGCTTACCCGGTGACCCCGTTGTTAGACGCTGAGAGGATAGACATGCTACTTTCGGTACACTGTGGACACGTCGTAGGGTATGTCTACACATCACCATTTAACGTATGGCATGCCTGTTTCATTAATCATTTGATGTCACTCTAATTTTGTTTCTTGCAGAGACGCTATGCTCAAGATAACATGCGGAATTGCTACGAGGCTTTCAACGAGCAGTTTGACCTGCTGAGCGCGGGTGCGGTTATCTGGCAGCCGTACACGGACGCTGCTAAGCAGGCTAAATACCCGGGTGGTATCTCCACGCTCTGCAGAGAGATAGGAAGTACTGCATGACAAAATCGAAGATCATCTTCGATGTATTCGTGGAGGAGATGGCCCAGCAGCGGGTTATGAGCTTGGTCTTCGACAACTAGCACTTCCTCCGCCAACGGATGCTCCTGTCCCACACATCATTCATGGGTATGTATTTATGTGCTTTCCAAACTTTTCCACTTGTTAGCACTACTTAAATGGCGAGCACACATCACAAATGTAGGTTGTCAAGGAAAGGAACCAACATGACCGCGCTACAGTGGCTTCAGAGGCTTCAGCCGTACGTCGCAGAGTGGCACAATGCCACGGCATGACTCTGGGAGGAGAATCCGCGTTTGATCCGGCACTGTTTGAGTCCTATTTATAGGTTTATATGACCTCGACACGACTGCGCATCGTGCATCATGAGCACTTTGAGGCGACACCGGCCCCTTCTACGTGGGATATGTATCCTAGCCAGTCTACTTCAGGCTCCAGACAGTACGCCGTAAGTTCATTACCCCTATCGACTACATGCCAGTCTACTTCACCTATGTTTAATATGAACTTCTTGTCCAAATTACAGGCCCAGTTGACACACCAGTTGCAGACTGATGTGGCTGAGTACATTCGTTCGCTTTCGACCAGACCACTACTTGAGCGCCAGCCACATTACAATTGGTTGCGGCGCTTGGAGGACATGCTCCGAGGTATCTACGACGTGATCACTTGCACACGTACTTCTGATGTTGATCCGCGCCATGCAGCAACATGGCCACCTCGTCCTTCCCAGCCCTAGCCGCAGCCCTAGCAGACTCCTCAGTAGCCGCAGCGACAACGACAGCAGCCGCGACCACGTCTACCTACGCAGCCTACGCCCAGACCACCGCCTCCTGACCAGGCTGGAGGTTCGTCGTGGCAGCAGCAGAGCCCAACGTCGGGCTTCATTCTTCGTCCACCACCCCAGCCACAGGGTATGTATTTTGTTATCTCTTGTTTTCGATATTAATCTGGGTACAATTTCGTCTACTAAGTTTTATGTTCCCTCTATCAGGATATCAGTCATCTATGTCCGGCCAACAGTCGTCTGGATCCCCGTGGGAGAGTGAGCCGGAAGCGTACAACTATCACGGCAATTGGATGGGCACGTACAACACTCCTCCACCACAGCCCACACAGGAGACACAGCAGGAGCACGACGAGTCCCTGATTCCTGCACGTGACGTTCGGCCACCCCATAGGTTAGGTTGGATGACGCCAAATCCACCACCTCCGCGGCATGGCAGACGGCGTGGCTGACACTTCTAGAGACATGCCTACCCTCCCAGCGAACAAAAGACGCCGCCGCCATCTGCTGTGTCGACCAGCTCCGGCGCCGGCCAACGAAGCGACTCCGGCTCGCGGACTCGAAGCTGTTCGGCGCCGGATTCGACTGCCCGACCGCCTCCAGCTCGCGCCCCGGACCCTGTCTCCCAAGAAGATTACCGATGATTACAGGGCTCCAGTGGGTGGAAGATAAAGAACAAGATGGACGAAAGTTCTACTCTATGTTTAGGATGCGAAGGTCAGTGTTTTACCCATTGCATGACTTATTCGATGAGAGATATGGTCTTAAGTCAACTAACAACATGTCAAGCAAAGAAGCATTAGCTCAGTTTTTATCGACTTTGGGGTCACGCAAGAGCACCGATAATGTGTCGGATCGATTTGAGCATAGTCGATCTACCATAAATAAGAAGTTTCATGAGGTTTTGGAGTGTGTGTATCGAATGGCGGGTGATTATATAAGACCCAAAGATCCAACTTACACCCAAGTTCATCCAAAACTAAGGGTGTGTTTGGTAGTCTGTGCCACTCCACCAAGTCTATCTCTCCTCATACAAGCTGACCTTATACAGGCTCAGCTGAGATTTTGAAGTGTGTTTGGTAGCCTGTGCGAGTTGAGACATGCTGAGCTGAGATGCTGTTTGGTAGCCTGTATCAGTCGAGATAAGTTGAGTTGAGATGTTGTTTGGTAGCCTGTTTCTGAATTTGATGTGGTAAAATTCTTTCTAAATTGGTGAGAGTGTAAAAATCTTCATTTTATGCAATTGTATAATGATTTCAACATAAATACGTTGTTAAACAAAATTTGAACAACATATAGATATAAAATAAATATTTAATGAAGGGCAACATATTTGTAGCACATAAATAATATATTTCAGCACATAAACAATATATTACAGCAACCTAAATCACATAATTCAGCACACGAATTCGGTAGATATAACATAAAAGGTCCATAGTACATACATCATCCATAATAAATCCATATTAAAAAGTTTACATTACAAGGCATTACAAAAGAGATGAAATCTCAACTCCAAGTCAAACAAGATCAGGATTTTTTGCTAGAATGCGCTTGAACGAGGCTTCACGAACTTGAGCTTCCATTTTCACGAAATTAAGTCCTTGACCCTTGTGCTCTGTCAAGTAATCAAGAACAGCCAAACGTTCACCCATATCAAAAGTAAGGTCCATTACAGCCTTATACAAATCTGGGTGTGTCTCGGTATGGCAAGTGTTATTGATAGCACCGGCCACATCACGCAATGCATCGGACATGTTGCGACACTGAAGTTCATCTTCTTCACTCATAACCCTCTTCCTCTTGTTATTTGTGGCAGTAGGTGAAGGAGTAGTGGCAAGAGTAGAGGCAGGAGTAGGTGCACCAATACCACCAAGATCGAAGTCCAAAACAATAGGAGTAGCAGCTGCAATACCTTCGCCATTCAATGCAGTAGGTTTCCCCAAAGGCTCATTCGACCCCATTGCAAACTTTCGCGTGGCTAGCTTATTGGCAAAGCAAGCTTCCATATATTCAAAGTTAACAAGTGGTTTGTTGAGTAATTTCATCCATCAGCCCACAATTGACAGCAAAGTAATACAAAAATAAAGGCATGGAGCAAAGTAATACAATTGACAGCTGCTTTAACATGTATTTACGAGCACAATCTAGGACCGATTCATGATTTAACAAACATAAAACACCAACACAATACCACAAGGCAGGGAGATGGGCTACCTTGGTCCGAGCTGAAGCCGAAGTGGAGGTGAGGAGATGAGGTGCTGTAGACGGCCGGAGTGGAGATGAGGAGACGAGGTGCTGAAGATCTGGTCCGACGTGGACTGCTGCGGCCGGGACGAGGTGGAGACGAGGTGCTGCAGATCTGGTCCGAGGTGGACTGCTGCGGCCGGGACGAGGTGGAGACGAGGTGCTGCAGATCTGGTCCGAGGTGGACTGCTGCGGCCGGGACGAGGTGGAGACGAGGTGGAGTGCTGCGGCCGGGACCCGTCGATCTTCTGCAGGGCCCGTTGATCTGCTGCTTCGGAGCTGCTGCTAGGGTCCCGAGCTGTCGATGCAAATCAACCAGGACCGGCGGAGAAGGTACCGAGCTTCATGGCGGTCGCCCTCGAGCTCGCGGGCGTGTGCAGAAGCAACGACGGTGGAGGGATTCGTCCAGGGCGGGGCCAGGCGACGGCGGGGAGAGCTCGTGCGGGCAGGCGGTGCTGGGGGCGGGAGCTGGCGGCAGGGGTGAGGAGAGATGGGTGGGTGCGAATGGGGAAGGGTTTCCTGAGGGGGTGAGGGGGTGAGGTGATTTCACCGGGCCCGGGTGGGACGCGCGGGGATTTTTTCGGGGACGCGCGGGACTCGTTTTCGGATGAGCTCGCCCCGGTCGAGTGGAGAAGCTCGATTCGAGCTTCGCAGGTGGGCATGGCTGAGAGGCCTTATTCGTATCTGGTGGGCAGGGCTGAGACGGCTGACCGGGCTACCAAACAAGCAAAATTCGGGTGAGGTGGGATTTTCTGAGCTGGGCCGACCTACCAAACACACCCTAAGGGGACGCAAATTTTGGCCTCATTTCAAGAATGCCATCGGGGCCATAGATGGAACACATATTCCTTGCATTGTGCCAGCGCAGGATCAACCTAAATACCGCAACAGAAAAGGTGTTACAAGTCAAAATGTCATGGCAATATGTGATTTCGATATGAGGTTCACTTTTGTGCCATGATTATTAGTTGTTACAACATATGGAGTTATTGTCGTGACCGATTTTGATCGGAAGAAACTTGTAATAATTTGATGACCTTTCTTTCATTTTACATGTTTCTCAAGTACGACACCTTACGTTTTTTTAATTTTTATTTTATTATCTTTGTAAATAAGTTTTCATTCTCATATACATATACGGTACACACATCATATAACAGACGTTATAATATCACACAACTATGGTCTAGGGACATTATTGACCTTTTGACAAATAACTCACAAATTAAGCGCAGCCGCCATAAGCCATAAAAGAACTGGACTGCAGTTTCTCTGGGGTTTATTTCCACTACAGTTTCTCTGGGGGCAGCTAAGCTTCAGCCGTTTCTGCACAAGTCTAAGCTGAAAAGAACTGGCCCTTATAAGAACCTGCGCTCCTAACGATGGCGTTAGTATAATACAATGGCGATCGAGCACTAAACTTCATAAAAATTATAATCAAACGCTTAATGAAAAGAATAGTACTAGCACTCATGATGCGCACTTAAATAAATTCCCCGCTATGCAACAGTAGATCACGCAGGTATTGTTTTCGACTGGATCAAGTTCTGAATAAGGTGGTGGACTACTGTTGCTTCACAAACAACCATCTTATCTTATCTTATATATATTTACTAATTGGAGGAGGCACCGTAGAAAGCTCCACGTTAATCCTGGAGATTAAGAAACTTAGTCCATCCGATTAAGCGCATGATGTATTTTAGCGTCGTCGGATGAAAGTATTGGATGTGTCCTCACGTCGCAGGGGCACGTGAGTCGTGCTCTGCCTGGTATCTTCCCGTTTCCATCGAAAACATAAAAAGGAGAGAAAAATCAAGCGCGCAGCTTCTCCTAGATCTGGCGAGGAAAGGTTTATTTCTGTATCCATCTAATCCTCTGGCCTGCCACCGATTGATTTGGCCTGCATGGTGAAGAAGCAATCTCTGCCTCCCCACAGCCCTCCGTCGTGTCAAATAAATATTCTGCCTCCACGTCTATACGGGAGCAATGGAAGTAGTTTAATAAGACGATGTCAGGAATTGACTCTTCGGTAAGCAACATGATCTTCTTCTTTCCATCATCCATTAGCTGATTCGATCTGGGAAAGTTGAGACCACGAATTTTTCATGGACGATGGAATTCAACCCTAGAATTTTGATTTGATGCAAAAACTGTATTTTTTCCGCATTACAATACTAGGGGCATGGACGTGCTGTATATTTCCATTGATCCTTCGACCTGCATGTGTGGATTCCATTAAATTTAATTGCAACGTATTAGGCAAAATTTAATGCTTGCATTGTACTGAAATTTTTGGTCACTATATTTTAATTTTTGCAGAGTACCATGCTTCACGTGTATATGATGGAAAACAGAGTTAATATGTTAAAATTCTCTATGCAAGAAGGATCAGTTAATACGTCAATAAGTTTCAAGGATACTAGAATGAGGTACTGTGCGTTTCTTTTAATTCTACTTTTGTCAAATAACCCAATAGAACATGTGCATATATCTTAGGGATAAAATGATCCACGCTGTTAGAATTAGCTGCAGTGTAATCAAGCCACTGCTTAAGTATTTTCTTTTTTCTCGGAGTGCAAGCTGCAAAAATATTTACAATGTTCCCCAGGTACTGAGTTAATTTTGTAGAATAGAACATATGCGTATATCTTAGGGATAAAATAATCCACGCTGTCAGAATTAGCTGCAGTGTAATCAAGCCACCGCTGATGTATTTTCTTTTTTCTCAGAATGCAAACTGTATAATGTTTACAATGTTCCCGAAGTACTGAGTTAATTTTCTAGAATTTCAGCCACTATTTCCAACTATTATGAAGATTATTTTTGGGTAGAATTTCATTGCAACTTTTTAAAGCATCTGTACACCATGGACTGTTGGTACATTTGACCATGCTACGTACCTGAATCATATGTACCAGTGTATTGTTTTTAAATTTCAGTATCATCTTTCTCAACAAATATATTTTCTCAAAAAAGTCGTGTAGTGAAACAAACCATATTTAAGTATATAATACAAATCATATTTAAATCATTTTATATAAAGAAAGCATATTTGAAGGGGAATTCTCTGTTGCATTTTGATAGAAATATTCTCTACCTGTTGGAAATTGTTTTCCAGTACAAGATACATGTAAGTTTTTTCCCTGCATGGAATAAAGCGCCTTCATTACCTGGCCACGATGTTCAGCATACTTGATGAAGGCGAGGGATGCAAGATTAGCTCATGGCTCAAATCTTCTCAGTTTTGAGTTCAACAAAGCTACAATCCAGTATCTTTTCAGGACAATCCAATTCCGAAGATGGTCGATGGCTAATGCATCGGACGAGACCACGAGAAGATGTAACTATATGTTAGCTGATATAGGCAGGCCAGTGAACATCATTGGGAGGTCGCCCATCAGCCCATTAGCCACACTGCCCATCCTCATCTTTATCGAGACTAGAACATTGCATGTTCAACGGTTTTAAGTTACAACAAAAATCATTTTTTGTTCTTATCCATCTGTATTGCAAAATCTTGAGATGGTTTCGTGTTGCTATGCACTAGAACTAGCGAGCTGCGTATGTCAACCTATTTTTAACCATTTATTTTCAGTGTTGTATTGTCCATTTCATTGTGTCGATTTGTTATACTAGGATCATGAAAACAAAAGTGACAAGGGAGTATTGTAATCACAAACTTGATACTTCACTTTAGTTCTTTTCCTCCTCGATTTTTCTTAGTACCAAATTGGTTGTCCTCTTTTAAAAAAAATGCGACTTGGAAGGTTAGACGGCCCTCCAAGCAACTTTGATAGAAGAATATTCGGTGAGTACGCACGATGGAGCGGGCGCTGGCACTCGAACTCGAGACCTCACGGGCAGGGAGGTATCAACACCTCCTAGCCATCCGGGCTATGCCTCGGTTCTCGGTTGTCCTCTTTTCATATATGTGATTATCTAAAAGCTTCTGTCACAACGGACAAAACTTATTTCTGACAAAAAAGTATATGTTGAATAGTTCCAGTGTGCTAAATGAATGAGGGCTAAGTAACCTTTTTTCGCCCATTGTGTAATCAAACTAATCCATGCATATAAGTTAGAATTATCTTTAAAATAACTCTATATCGATCGTGGTAGATAATATGAAATGTTCTTGGCATTTTAAATGAATTTTATTTGATAGTAGAAATAAATATGTTCTTTATTATTAGTAGTAGTATATTTTTTCTCATTCCTTATACCCGATGACTTATACATTTTGTGCCATACGGGACAAATATAATTTCCAACATACAAAAGAACTATAAAACTAAGATTCTAATGTGGTTAATGCAAGCACATTTGTGGGTTCACGACAACTAATTATTTTCTCCGTAAAGTGTTAACTAATATGTTGCATTCACTACATGTAATATAAACATATATATTTGTGGGTTCACAACTTAGCCGAATGATGCTCATAAATCTGAGTTCTCAAACAGAAGTATAACCGAAACAAATAATCATGTACTCGAGTTGCCAGCAGTTTATCCCTTCACTATTTTTCCAGATCTTCAAATGATGTTACTTATTTTGGATGGAGAATTATTCTTTTGTAGTTACATAAATTTTCCACCGGATTATATATAATTTCATCCATTTAAGTTTTGGAAACTTAATCTGCACATTATTTTTTATCCTACATTTTGAATTAAGTAGTTATAAGTATGCCATTGTAATTTTTAGTTGATACAAACAAACATGTAGATATAACAAAATTCATGGAGTTGCAACGTTTTATATATTTCATTATATTAGTTCAAAGGTAATTTAAAACATGCATTAATGTTGTAATTTGAAATAGTTGTCCATGTTCCATAGGTTAATGATTTTCTACCTAATCACTTGCCATTTGATAGTTAAATTTGTACATAAATTTTGAGCCCTTAGTTTTGCTTTTACAATTATTCTAAATCAATAGAGTTCCAATATATCTGTAGTCCCGTGCGCATGCACGGGTTGACGACTAGTAAAAAAAAGTTTCAAGTACACCCATTAAAAAGTTTCAACTAAGGACCACTGCTTAAAGATACCCGTGATCAACAACCGCAATCAGGTACCCAAATCGCAATATTCTAATCCAAATCAGTATAGCTTAGAGTACACCGATCGAGCAAAGCGCCGCACATTAATCTTAGCTCAAACATATGGCCAAACAGCACGACACCGTGTACTGGTGGTATCATTTTGGCTTAAGCCTTTCTTGTTACATGTTCCTGTGCTTTGTTTATTTCGGCATAATTAAGCTTTCTTTTGGCGCCAGCGCCATCCTAAAGCTGGAAAAGGCTCCGGGCTTTTAAAACTGCCACACCTAAACAGACAGATCGATCACTCATCACAGCCTCAAGCTTCACAACACGCATACACTAGCTAGGAGCAGAGGTGGAGGAAGACGAAGACGAAGCTTCACAACAAGCCGGAGACACTACCAACAGTCGTGAACTCGTGATGAGGGGAAGGCGGAGGGGGAGCAGCGGCACCGCTGCCGACTTCCTCGTGTGCTTCCCGCCGCGGGCGCACCTGGCCCTGATGCCGCCGAAGACGGTCTGCAGCCCGTCGCCGCCATCGCCTCCTCTGAGCGCCGCCACAGCACGAGCGGCCGGCCGTCGTCGTCCGGCGCGCACCTAAGGGCGGCCGCGGCCAACAGGAGCCGCCGCATGGCCGTGGTGGACGTCGGCGTGGACAACGAGCCGTCGTCGCCCAAGGTGGGGTGCGCGGGGCAGATCAAGGTCTCCCGGTCGGCCAAGCCCAAGGGCGGCGCCGGGGGGAAGGCTCCCAAGAAGTCCACCACGTGGATGCAGGCGCTCGGGATCAAGAAGGACGCGCTGCCGTTCCTGAACGCCTTCCACGGCGCTTTCCGGCTCAACGTTTCCGGCTGCTTCGGCCGGTTTCCCGGCGCCGTCGTGGAGTACAGCTCCGGGGAGGAGGACGAGGAAGAGGAGGAGCAGGTGGAGCGCTCGGGGAAGGGAGCAGAGCACGGCGACGCATTGACCAAGTGGTTCATGGTGCTGGAGGAAGGAAAGAGAGTTCCTAGAAAGAAGCAGCAGGAAGAACAAAACCTGCCGCAGGACGAGCAGGAAGACACGGCGCCGCCGGCGAACGCGCTGATGCTGATGCAGTGCCGGTCGGCGCCCGCGAAGGGGCTGGCGAGGAGGCTAGGTGGAGGAGGAGATGCAGGGGAGGACGAGGATGCGAAGAGCGCCAAGAAGGCAGAAGAGGAGGTGAAGGAGAATCTGGTGGTGATGAGATACCCGCCGGACTTCTTCCAGGTGTCCGTCGACATCGCCAAGGAGACGTGGGTGGTCGGTGGCGACGACTCTATCTTACGCTGCCGAAGCTGGAAGAAGTGATGATCCATCCTCTCGTTCTGTGAACAATGTATGTGTGTTTTTCAACTTTTTACTACTCGAATTCGCTTCTCTTTGCTTCTCTCTGCCGATTCCCTTTTTGAGAGGAGAGTTACTATCATCACTATCACTATCACTATCACTACTATGTATAATGGCGTGAAGCGCCGCGCTACTGTAGCGTGTTACAGTAGTACAGTACTACAGTAGGTACAGTACTACTGTAGCACGCTGCGGTAGTCGTTTTTTGTTTTTCTAAAACCGCCAGAAAAAAAGTACACGAAAAATTTGCGCGCCGACGAGTATGTTCCATTCCCGTGATCGATTTCGAGTTTGGTCGACTCTAACTCCTTAATTTCAGATCTAGATTCGCAAAAACATTTGGCGAGTTTTGTCAAATTCGTCGCGCTCGGTCACCCGTTTAAATTTTGTTTCACGAATCCAAACAACTTCTTGCATAAAAGTCCCCACGCGTTTTTTGCAGTAAAGCCCACACGTTTTCCAAATGTAGCGTGCTATAACTACAACAGCTACAGTACTACTGTAGCACGCTGCAGTAGTCGTTTATTTTTTTCAAAACCGCCAGAAAAAGTACATGAAAAATTTGCGCGCCGACGAGTATGTTCCATTCCTGTGATCGATTTCGAGTTTGGTCGACTCTAACTCCTTAAATTCAGATCCAGATTCGCACAAACATTTGGCGAGTTTTGTCAAATTCGTCGCGCTCGGTCACCCGTTTAAATTTTCATTTCACGAATCCAAACAACTTCTTGCATAAAAGTCCCACGTGTTTTTTGCAGTAAAGCCCACGCGTTTTCCATAAATTATAAATCAGCTCTCGGAATAAAACTTTCTGCAAAAAAATTCCCGTCGCCACTTTTTGCAAAAAGCCCTCGTGTTTTCCTAAAATTGTAGAAAAGCCCACGTGTTTTCCAAAAATTATAAATCGGCCTCCCAGAATAAAAACACGCATTTCTTTTACGCAAAGGTCCTTGCGTTCTCCAAATATTACAAACTAATTTCAGTAACATCACCACCACATAACTTTTCTAAAAACTAATTTTATTGACATTATTTTTAACAGCACATATATTTCATATTGAACTGCCCCGCTCGCCACTTTTTGCAGAAAGCCCACGAGTTTTCCAAAAAATATATCGGCCTCCCAGAATAAAAACGCGCATTTTTTTACACAAAGGTCCTTACGTTCTCCAGATATTACAAACTAATTTCAGTAACATCACCACCACATAACTTTTCCAAAAACTAATTTTACTGACATTATTTTTAACAACATATATATTTCATAATGAACTGCAATATCATTTTCTCAATTTATTTCCCATATGAACTAATTCACCAACGAAAAATAATAGTAATACGGCAGAATTTTACATTAATTTCCAAAAAAAAATCATAACTTATTCATTGTCCATTGGAAAAATATGTTGAACATACCAAAATGTTTAAAAAAATAAATCCTACGTATTTATATCGAATTCACGAATGCTCGGAAAAATTAACCATGGTTATTTGGCATAAGAAAATTAAACAACTCTTAACCATACTTACAATGCCAAAACTTCCCCCTAATTCACAATGTGTTTATTTTTTTTGGAGAATTCAAACGTACATAAGTATATTCCACACTACTACCAGCTACAGAATATTCAAATGTATATGACTATTTTCCATACTTACACAAATTGCATAAACCTAATTCACCAACGAAAAATAATAGTAATACCGCATAATTTTAGATTAATTTTCAATAAATTTATAACTAATTCATTGTCCACGGGGAAAATATGTTGAACATATATGTTTTTAAAAATAAATCCTACCTCTTTTCATATCGAATTCACACTTACAAAAATTACAGAAAATTAAAATGAACACATCAACAAAACCACACGGGTGCGGCGTGCCGCCGCGCCATCTTACCTAGTAATTTGTGTATGGATCGCGTAAAGGATTCGATCAGCATGTGGCAAGGTTAGTTTCGAGAAGGCCAGCATGTAGGTCTCTCAGTAAAACAAATCCTGCTCTGTAGATATTGCTGTAATACAGACCCCTTGCTGTATTTTACCAATGTACATGGTGAATAGTATTACTTGTGATATGTGAGGAGGAATATAAGGTGAATTGTATAACAACCCTGCCAATGTGTAATGCTATGAAATAAAATTCTCTAGTGCTTGACTCCGGTTTATTCCTTTTTGGAAAAAAAAACCCTACACTTGCTCATGCATGATTGGAATCTCCTCTCCATGATTAACTATTCAGGATATGTTGTTTCCTGTTTATGTACTTGGAACAATTCACTATCACCGAGTGACACCGCTCACCTCATATTAGCTGTGAGAAAAAGAAACGGCTGTGTTCTTATGGCGCCGCATGTCGGACTTCGGGACAACTTTCTTTGTTTCTGAAAGTACACCGATAGAAAGTCCAGGTTCTATGACAGTACGTTGTGTATGGGCAAGTGCAATCACTGCAGTGTGTTTATCGACGGATATGAAAGCAAAAAAAAATCAAAAAGGAGGTTGATGATATTGTTTTTTGTAGTTGAAGATATGAAAGAAAATAGCTAGATTTTTTCAGGGAAGGTCAATAGAAGTTAACTAGATTGGGGAAACCACCTCTCTCAGCTGAGAGCATCTACACTAGTGCTCCCAAATCCTTTCCATCGGTTCAATGGGGTATGGACATAAAAAAAGCCCTAGCAGCGCCCCCCCATATGTCCTTGATGTCTACGCACGCTTCTATTCTTGTAGACAGTGTTGGGCCTCCAAGTGCAGAGGTTTGTAGAACAGCAGCAAGTTTCCCTTAAGTGAATCACCCAAGGTTTATCGAACTCAGGGAGGTAGAGGTCAAAGATATCCCTCTCAAGCAACCATGCAATTAAGATACAAGAAGTCTCTTGTGTCCCCAACACACCCAATACACTTGTCAGGTGTATAGTGCACTAGTTCGGCGAAGAGATAGTGAAATACAAATAATATGGATAATTATAAATAGTAATTGCAATCTGAAATAAAAATGGCAGCAAGCAAACATGTAGCAGAACTTGTTGTAAACGTGTTTCAATGCTTAGAAACAAGGCCTAGAGATCATACTTTCACTAGTGACACTCTCAACAATAATAATATAATAATACATAGATATTTCCTCTTCACTATGCTACTCTGAATTATTCTCTCGTTGGATAATGAACACCAATCCACTGCGTAGGGCTATAACAGCACACCTTAAAGTCGCATTCCACATCTAGGGAACCCACACTGTCAACTTGAGCGCCCTAAATAGTACTAGACAAACACCGCAATTTCATAGAGACATCCAACGCAAATAATAACTCATGATAAGTATTCCTGTTATCTTTAGCCTAAGAGCCACACACAGGGCGCACACTGTCAACTTCGCACCGTGGGAAAAGGTGACTCCGGAGATTACATTAATAAAACCACTTGAGTAGCATATAAGATAATGAAGAGTACATCTATGGATTCAACTAGATTACAAAGCTCATGATCACATAAAGATCACACCATGGGAGAGAGAGATAAACCACATAGCTACCGGTAGAGCCCTCAGCCCCGATGAAGAACTACTCCCTCCTCATCATGGGAGTCAGCAACGGCGATGATGGAGGCGGTGGCGTCGATGGAGATGGCTCCGGGGGCAATTCCCCGTCCCGGCAAGGTGCCGAAACAGAGACTTCTGTCCCCCGAATTAGGGTTTTTGGTGGCGGCGGAGCTCTGGAACTTTTCTGGTGAAATCGTCCAGGCACTTAGGGTTTTCGCGTCGGGGGGAATAAGTAGGCGAAAGGGCGTCGCGAGACGGTGCACGAGGAGGCGACACCACCCTAGGGCGCTTGGAGATTCCTGGCCGCGCCCAGGGGTGGTGTGGGCCCCTCCTGGCCCATCTCAGCCTCCCCTTTTGGCTGACTCCGTCTTCTGATAAAATAGGAACTTCTGTCTTCTTGAAAATATTTTTAGAGCTCCAGAAATATAGTGTCTTGACGGTACTTTTTTCAGCTGAAATCTGACTCCGGCACATGGGGCCCTCGTGGCTGCACTTCATCTCTCCTTCGGACTCCAGGTGTCTTCTGATAAAATAGGTGCCTCCGTAAATTTTCGTCCAATTCCGAGAATATTTCCAGACTAGCTTTTCTGGAATACAAAAACAGCAGAAAACAGGAACTGGCACTGTGGCATCTTGTTAATAGGTTAGTCCCAGAAAATGTATAAAAATGGTATAAAGTGTATATAAAACATGTAGCAATTGATATAAAACATGCATGGAACATCAAAAATTATAGATACGTTTGAGACGTATCAGCATCCCCAAGCTTAGTTCCTACTCGTCCTCGAGTAGGTAAACGATAAAAACAAAATAATTTTTGAGGTGACATGCTACCAACATAATCTTGATCTAATAATGATGCAAGGCACATGTAAATGAATGAAGTGATCCAAGTCAATGGTCTATAGTTTGCTACCAAATAGATAATGAGTAAACAATGAATCACACAAGCTAAACGTTTTCATGAATAGTACTTTCGAGACAAGCATCAAACAGTTTTGCATAAGTGTTAACTCATAAAGCAATAGTTTCTAATAAAAGGTATTCAATCAACACAAAGGAAGAATTAAGTTTCAGCATTTGCTTCAACTTTCAACATATTTATCTCATGGATATCGTCAACACAAAGTAGTATAACAAGTCCAATACGTAGCATATAACAAGTGTTGTAACAAAGTTGACACTAGTGTTTGCTTGTGGAAGACAGAAAGAATAGGAAAACTGACTCAACATAAAAGTAAAAGAAAGGCCCTTCGCAGAGGGAAGCAGGGATTAAGTCATGTGCTAGAGCTTTTAGGTTTTTGAAAGCATATAGAGATTGCATAAAATATTTGATACTCCTCCCAACCTTGCTAACACAAGCCATGGCTAACCGAATCCTCGGGTGCCTTCCATCAATCACATACCATGGAGGAGTATCTATTTTTGAGAGGTGTTTGTTAATTGTCAACGAATGGTAGCGGGTGAGAACAGTATTCAACCTGTCAAACGGACTTTTAAGAGCAGCTCCCATGAAGGACGTTATTTCTACCAGCAAGGCAGATCATCCCTCTTTCTCTTTGGTTTACACACATTCAGGTATTTCACTGTTTGTCATTGCTTACTGATGAATCAGGGCAAAAGTGTGAAGAGAATTAATTGGTTAAAGTTGTAATTAATTGGGACTGGGCACCCCGTTGCCAGCTCTTTTTGCAAAATTATTGGATAAGCGGATGTATATGCCACTAGTCCAGGTGTAAAAGTCCATTCAACAAATAGAATAAAGAATAACCACACTAATTCCTCATGAGCTAGTAAACATTGACACAAAAAGGGAATAATAACATTTTGAATAATTTAAAGGTAGCACATGAAAAATTTACTTGGAGTGGCAAGGAAATACCACATATAGGTAGTTATGGTGGACACAAATGGCATGGATTTTGGCTCAAGGATTTGGATGCACGAGAAGCATTCCCTCTCAGTACAGAGTTTAGGCTAGCAAGGTTTATGTAAGCAAACAAGAATATCAACCCGTACACCAAGTTTTATATGACAAACATATTGCAAACGTTATAAGACTTCATACCGTCTTCCTTGTTAACCAAACCCTGTTATTAGAAAATATCTAGACCTTAGAGATACCACCGATGCAAACCAAATTTTCAACAAGCTTTACGGTAGTTCTTCACTAATAGGCTTAACTCATGTGATGCACAAATTTAATCATGATCTACTTGTTAACTCAAAACAATTGACAAGCATCAAGTTATCCAAATTAGTGATCTACAAGATTATGCAAGTTTTTCCTTATACCAATTACCACATGCAACATTTTCTGAACCAACCAAACACCAATCAATTCATTTCAACAACTCTCCAAACAATATAAGTGAAGCAAGAGAGTACTTTCTCAAAAGAAAGCTAATAGCTCTGACAAGAGATACATGAAAACAAGAGCTAAAAGCTGAACATCACTAGATATGAATACTCAACAAATATAAGTGAAGAATAGAGTATTCTCATGAAAAAGCGGAGCGTGTCTCTCTCCCAATCAAGAATGCTAGGGTCCAGTCAAGCTTTATTGAAAATAAAAGTGCAATACTGAAAATAAAAGCACACAGACGCTCCAAGAAAAGCACATATGATGTGAAAGAATTAAAATATAGTTTCACTAGAGATGACCTGATAATTTTGCCGATGAAGAAGGGATGCCTTGGGCATCCCCAAGCTTAGACGCTTGAGTCTTCTTGAAATATGCTGGGGAGATCCATGGGAGCCTCCCCAAGCTTAAGCTCTTCACTCTTCTTGATCCTATTATATCATCCTTCTCTCTTGACCCTTGAAAACTTCCGTCACACCAAACTCAAAGTAGATCTCATTAGAGGGTTAGTGCATAATCAAAAACTCACATGTTCTATAAAGACGCAATATGACTTGTTACTTTAAACATTAGCTACAGCCACTGATGTTATGTGAAGCTCTTCCACCCAAAAAAGAATTTCACTCAACACTAGTAAAAGAGAGAATGCAAAATAAAAAGGCATAATCTGTCTAAAACAGAACAGTCCGCAAAGACGAATTTTTTCGAGGCACTTACAACGCTCAGATCGAAAAACTTTGAACTAATGAAAGATTCAGACATTCATAAAGATTACGCACAAAAATTTCAGATTTAATTAACAATCTGGTGATTTTAGGAATTTCGTACAGTGAACAGCAAAAATCTGTTTCTGCGCAGCAATCAAAATTAAGCATCATCTTAACATTAGAGGCTACTCTTGGCACAACAATGCGAGAAAATAAAGATACAAAGGAGTTGCTACAGAAGTAAACAAACTCCTTGACTCAAATAAAGAAAAATTGCAGAAATAAAAATAATGGGTTGCCTCCCATAAGCGCTTTTCTTTAACGCCTTTTAGCTAGGCACAGTGATTTTGATGATGCTCTCATATGTATAAGAGGTGAATATGAAAGAGCATCAAGAAGCAAATATCAAACACATTTAAGTCTAACCCACTTCCTATGCAAAGGAATCTTGTAAGAAAATAAATCAATAAAGCACAAAGTGACTATCATAGGAAGGCAAAACAAGTGCAACATCAAAACTTCAACATAAAGAGAGAGACTTAATATTATTGTGATGTATGAATCCATGTCTCCCTCTCTCATAATAACTTCCAGTAGCATCATTGATAAAATCCACAATATAACCATCACATGAAACATTCTTATCATGACCCATATGCATAAAGGTATCAATATTTTCCACATAAGCAAAATCCTTCTTATTAATAACAATGGGAGTAGGATCATCATAAAGAACTCGAACATGATAGACAAGTTGTATATTAGAGGGATGGTTTTGAGAAATCCCTCCATAATTATGACAAGTTTCATGAGGATGATTGTAATTATAACCTATGTCATAGTTATCTTTATAATAATTATCAAAGACTGGAGGCATAGTATCATCATAAACAATAATAGTTATCTTCCAAAGTGTGTTCATTTGTAAACATATCATCATCATTTTTACTAGAAGGAGAGGTCTCAAATATATAATCATCATTAGCAAAAGGATTTTCAAAAACATCACCAGGAGGAGAGGTTTCAAAAATATAATTATTACTAGCAAAAGGATTTTCAAACACCTCATCCCCAAGCTTAATGCTTCCTATATCATCATTGGAAGGAACATGGATAGTACTAATAGTATAGCAATTATTAACATCATCATTTTCAGAATTGGAACCCAAAAGATTTTCAATACCAAAAGTAGTGTGCTTTTCCCAATCATGATCACTACTATAAGTAACAGGCATAGGATCATCATCGAATTCAGACTCATCAGCAACAACTATAATAGGAGCAATATGCTTAGGGGAAGATACCGTTTCCTCTCTCCTTTTACTCCTCTTCTTCTCTTCTTCTTCTTCTTCTTCTTCTTCTTTCCCTCTTTAGGAGGGAGAGGCTTGAAAGGAGGCTTCACCACATACCCTGGTTTATTGTTAGAAACAATAGAAGAAGCTTGGGAGGATTCCTCTTTTTCATTAATAAGAGTAAAACAAACATTAGTCCTTTCATATTTTGGTAAAGTCGATCCATCTTTTATAATATTTTGTATGTAAGTGTTGGCATGGCAATTGTTAGCACAATAGAGATGACATCCATGCAATACGCTATTCATATCAAAAGCACTCATATCTAACGAAGAAGTTTTTCTTGATAACTCTTCACACCCCAAAAATAATGTAAGTTCATCATGCTGATTAGGAGTGATCATGTTATCACAAAAGTCTTCCGCAATATCCTTATTAGAACCTGAGCATTGGAATTCGAAGTGACCCTTTTTATAGCAAAGTTCACAAATAAAAGGATAGAGGGCACAAACTTTTTCAGCAAGATCATTTAGAGCCCTGTGCCACATTCTAGTTTTTTCATTCCTATGATGGATACAATAATCTTCTTCGATTTGATTCTTTTCACAAGGTCTAAGTGCTCCACAAAAATTAACATGCTTATAAGAAATAGTATTTTCAGAAGTTTGAGCATGTTTATTGCAATCATTAGTAACAATTTCATTTTCCATGCAAGTGTCTTTGAAAGGTTCATGATACATGTCCCAATTTTCTTTAGGAACATTAATATGAGAAGCAAAGGCTCTACAATAATCAACAATAATTTGAGAATCAAGACCATATTTAGCACTAAGCTCATGAAAACTAGCAGTTTCAGCGAAAGACTTAATGCAATCATACTCATAGTTTATACCTGATTCTTTACCTTTGTCGTTCTCCCAATCTTCAGTATTGCCTTGAATTGTTTCAAGAAGATCCCACTTAGCTTCAACCTTCTTACTTGTGAAAGAACCCTCTGAACAGGCATCTAGATAATCCTTGTAATGACCTGAAAGCCTTGCATAAAAATTAGTAACAATTATTTCCTCAGGAAGCCCATGGTTAGGACATTTGAGTATTAATGTTTTCAGTCTTTCCCAAGCTTGAGCAATGCTTTCTCCATCACGAGGACAAAAATTATAAATGTAATTCCTATCTAAATGCATTTCATAAGGAGGATAAAATTTAGAGTCAAAGAGAAATTCAAGCTCCTTCCACTCCGAATGATGAGGATCATCCAGTAGATCATACCACTCCCTAGCTTTGTCCTTAAGTGACAATGGAAATAATTTCTTCATGGCATTTTCCCTTGATAAACCTGCAACCTTAAACAACTCACAAAGTTCTGTAAGTTTCAACAAGTGATCACGTGGATGGACTGTTCCATCCCCTGCATAACGTTCATCCATAACCTTTTCAACAATTTCCAGGGTATTTCAAATGGAATACTTTCAGTAGATGGATTTAGAATATCACAAGCATCATTAGAATTATCACGTATGGGAGACAAAGTATTATCAAAGCAAATTTTCTCCTCCAAAGCTGGGGAACTAAAAAGATCATTTTCAAAACTAGCTTCCCCAAGCTTAGACTTTTCCATAGCATTAGCAATAATGGTGTTCAAAGAATTCATGCTAATAACATTGCTATCACTATTATGCAAACAAACTTCCATAGGTTTTTTAATTTTCTCTTCAAAAGCATCATGTCCTAATTCAATATAAAGTTCATAAAGATCTCTAATTTTTTTGTTGTTTTCCATTAAGCCTAACTAGTGAAATAAAAACAAGAAACAAAAAGATATAATTGCAGAATCTAAAGGAAATACCTTCGAGCACTCACACGTCAGCAACAGTGCTAGAAAATAGCTAAGTAGCTGGAGGATGTGAGTACCTTTTACCTTACCTCCCCGGCAACGGCGCCAGAAAATAGCTTGATGTCTACGCACGCTTCTATTCTTGTAGACAGTGTTGGGCCTCCAAGTGCAGAGGTTTGTAGAACAGCAGCAAGTTTCCCTTAAGTGAATCACCCAAGGTTTATCGAACTCAGGGAGGTAGAGGTCAAAGATATCCCTCTCAAGCAACCCTGCAATTAAGATACAAGAAGTCTCTTGTGTCCCCAACACACCCAATACACTTGTCAGGTGTATAGGTGCACTAGTTCGGCGAAGAGATAGTGAAATACAAATAATATGGATGATTATAATAGTAATTGCAATCTGAAATAAAAATGGCAGCAAGCAAACATGTAGCAGAACTGTTGTAAACGGTGTTTCAATGCTTAGAAACAAGGCCTAGATCATACTTTCACTAGTGGACACTCTCAACAATAATAATATAATTGAATACATAGATATTTCCTCTTCACTATGCTACTCTGAATTATTCTCTCGTTGGATAACGAACACCAATCCATGCGTAGGGCTATAACAGCACACCTTAAAGTCGCATTCCACATCTAGGGAACCCCACACTGTCAACTTGAGCGCCCTAAATAGTACTAGACAAACACCGCAATTTCATAGAGACATCCAACGCAAATAATAACTCATGATAAGTATTCCTGTTATCTTTACCCTAAGAGCATCTCTAGCAGAACCCGCAAAAGGGGCAGACCCGCAAAATTCCGGCGAGTATACGGGTTCGGTGCGCGTTTTGGGCCAGACTAGAGGCTGCATATTTAGCCCAGCCCGCAAACGTTTTGCGGGGGCCCGAGAAACGAAGCGGCGAGCCCGTATTTAGCCGGATTGCGACCGCTGATGCGGGTCGAAATCCCCACTCCTCCTCGCACGCATCGAGCAATCCACTCGCCCCTCCGCCGTCTCCGACGAGCAATCCACCCGCCCCTCCGCAGATCCGGCGTCCCCGAGCCGCCATGGCGCCGAAGAGGGAGGCTACTCCGCCCCTCCCCGGCGACGACTCCGAGTTCCGCGGAGATTTCTCGGACGAAAAGCGGGCGCTGGTCGTCCGCAGCGACGGCGCCCGGAAGCGCGGCTCCCGCAAATACAAGTTCGGGGAGCCTATTCCGGCCGGCTGGAAAGTCCGCAAGCTGCCGGAGTTCGACCGGCTCCGACGCGAGCGCGAGATTGAGATCCGCCGCCGCCAGCAGCTGCGCCTCCGCAACGGCGAGGGCAGCTCCTCCGCGGCCTCAGGTGCTCCGCCGCCGGAGGACTACGACCCCGGGCATTTCGGGGTCACGCTCGGGCCGGAGGACTTCGTCCCCGACGACCAGATGGAGCGGCAGCTCACGGCGGCGATGATGCGCTCCAAGTACGAGGAGGAGGAGAAGGCCGCCGCCGCCAAGGTCGCCGCGGAGATCAACCAGGGGCTGCTGGAGCAGGCGCTGGTCATCAGCACGCTCCCGCCCGTCATCGGCCTCGTCACCGACTCCGACGAGGAGTGAAGCTCCTCCGCCGCTGCGTCGCTGCCGCGCCCATGGCTCCGGTGAGGAGCCGCATTTTGACAGGTAGGGTTTGATCGGCGGCGACCTAGGCTAGCGTAGATGTAGGCTAGGTTTGATCGGCGGCGAACTAGGCCGCATTTTATGTAAAAATCAACTCGTGCTGCTGTCCAATATGAACTAGTTCGTTCCCACGAATTCTCAAATTTCCAAATCGAAGAAATGCAGGTTGCGTTTGCGGGTTCTGTTCTTCGCTGCACGAAATACCGAGCAAAAACGCGAAACACGCGACCCGCAAAATGCTTTTGTGGTTTCTGGTTTTGCGGGTTCTGCTAGAGATGCTCTAAGAGCCACACACGGGGCGCACACTGTCAACTTCGCACCGTGGGACAAAGGTGACTCCGGAGATTACATTAATAAAACCACTTGAGTAGTATATAAGATAATGAAGAGTACATCTATGGATTCAACTAGATTACAAAGCTCATGATCACATAAAGATCACACCATGGGAGAGAGAGATAAACCACATAGCTACCGGTAGAGCCCTCAGCCCCGATGAAGAACTACTCCCTCCTCATCATGGGAGTCAGCAACGGCGATGATGGAGGCGGTGGCGTCGATGGAGATGGCTCCAGGGGCAATTCCCCGTCCCGGCAAGGTGCCGAAACAGAGACTTCTGTCCCCCGAATTAGGGTTTTTGGTGGCGGTGGAGCTCTGGAACTTTTCTGGAGAAATCGTCCAGGCACTTAGGTTTTTCGCGTCGGGGGGGAATAAGTAGGCGAAAGGGCGTCGCGAGACGGTGCACGAGGAGGCGACACCACCCAAGGGCGCCCGGAGATTCCAGGCCGCGCCCAGGGGTGGTGTGGGCCCCTCCTGGCCCATCTCAGCCTCCCCTTTTGGCTGACTCCGTCTTCTGATAAAATAGGAACTTCTGTCTTCTTGAAAATATTTTTAGAGCTCCAGAAATATAGTGTCTTGACGGTACTTTTTTCAGCTGAAATCTGACTCCGTCACATGGGGCCCTCGTGGCTCCACTTCGTCTCTCCTTCGGAGTCCAGGTGTCTTCTGATAAAATAGGTGGCTCCGTAAATTTTCGTCCAATTCCGAGAATATTTCCGGACTAGCTTTTCCGGAATACAAAAACAGCAGAAAACAGAAACTGACACTGTGGCATCTTGTTAATAGGTTAGTCCTAGAAAATGTATAAAAATGGTATAAAGTGTATATAAAACATGTAGCAATTGATATAAAACATGCATGGAACATCAAAAATTATAGATACGTTTGAGATGTATCAGTCCTGATGGCCTGAAAATCTTTCCAAGTGTCCCCTTATCCGAAACTAACTTTTTTTGTCGACACGGGGCGCCGGGTACACCCGGAGGCGCCCTATGACGGGTGGGTCCAACCTGTCATAGACATAACGACATGTCAAACCTTGTTTAATGGTGTGAGCGGACCACTTCGATTATTCCCCAGATAGGCGCTGCTCTGCTTCCCCAAACGGCGGCGGTGAGGCTGTTGCACACGTCATCGCATTAAATTTTGTCCGCATTAACCGGCGCCACCGACACTGTAGATGTCAGTATCATCTATATGTCCGACGGCGAGGATTATATCTACGTTTTATTTTAGTGTTTTTTTACATCTCATTCAAATCTCTATAAATTTTTAACAAATTTCGATGAAATGTGTTAAATTTGGGTTCTCAATTGTTTTCAAAAAAATTTGAAGACGTCGCTGGGTAGAGCCGTCCCCATTTGTTCGGACAAGTGTACGAGACCCTCAAACCATACTCTGTTTCGGGTGTGCTGGACACTTTTACGCGGAGCCGGTGGAAATGTTCTTAGCATGACATCACATGCACAAGCACAGCCCCCTACGCTGATCCACGACACATTACCCCGCCGTGCCATAAGAGCGTCTCCACCGGGACACTCCAAATGTGTGTCCGACACCCCCAATTGAGCCCTCTTTGGGGGTGCCGGACACACATCCGGATTAGGGATGGCAATGGGTACCCTTTACGCGCGTACCCTGCGGGTAAAAACCCTATTACTTTAAGGGTTTGGAAAGAAAAAATACCCATGGGTATTCAAATGAGGAAATCTCATACCCATCGGGCAGAGAGGGTACGGATATGGGTTCATATAACCCATACCCGCGTACTCAGGTTTCAAGCGGGACGGGTTGCGGCTGTTCGCTATGTTCAGCTGGCGGCGCTATCGATCCTGGCGGGTGTTTGCGGCTGGACGCCACGCACCGCTCGAATCAGCGCGGGGCAGAGCGGTGGCCCGCATCAGCCTGCCAGCACCCGCGTGCACAGCTGAGTACACTGCGTACAGCTGCGTACACTGCTACACTGCTTGCACTGATACGCTTGGCCTCTAGTGGTGCTGAAGACCAACTGCGTACACTGCTAACTGAATTTTGTTTCGAGTAAGACAACGCTAGCTCACGAACGTTCCAGTCAGCTAGCTCAACAAATTGAAATGTAAACTGCGAACTGCACCAGCTAGCTCACCAGACACCAGCTCACGATAGTACAATTATGAACCAGCTCACAATACCAAACAACACAATTCACAATAGTATATTACAGAAACTTCACAATTCACATTACAGCACCAAACAACATAGCTCACAATAGTGCAATCTGGAATGTCGATTACTGCTAGACTGGGCCAACTTAGAGCATCTCCAGCCATGGCCCCCAAAGCCTCCACAAACCGTATTTTTTCGTCCGGACGCGGTTTATTTGGTCCGCCCTGTCCGGCACACCCCAAACTCACCCCATAGGTGGGGGGAGTTTGTGGAGAATCTGCGCGTCTGGGCGCATGTCCGGGCGTATGTAGGACAAGGGGAATCTTTTTTTTCCTTTCTTTTGTCCTTCAATTATTCTACTCTCTCCTTCTCCACCAATCATATGCAAGAGGATCACAATTTGGGGTGATATTTGTGGACCATGGTTGGAGGAGGCCACTTTTTAGGGGTGTCCGCAGACAGCTGCCCGGACAGTTTAGGGGCGGATTTGGAGGGTCCGACTGGAGATGCTCTTAGTTGCAAGGAGGACATCATTTTTGATATTTGTGTTGGCGCTGCATCTCGCAGCGCCGCTCTCCTCTTCTTCTACCTCTGAACTCTCTCTCTTCCTCTCACAGGAACTCTCTCTATTTTCTTGTCTCAAGAACACACACGCACCCAGGCCACGGAAGAACAAGAAGGCTTTGCCGTGACCCTCTCCCTTGACACCAACGAGTGCTACATTTTTCCTCTTCTCCTTTCTCAAAGCAAACATGATTACAGACTTTAAATAGGCTCAGGCAAGCACGGTTTGGCAGGCCACTCTGCCCACTAACCCACTAACTAACTCCACTAACTTCATACGTATCTAGCACGCCTGAACCTGCCGGATCACCCGGATCAACTTGACCATGCAGTACTCCAGCCCGTCATGCTCCAGCTTCCGTTGCGCCTTGCCGCTTCTCACGGCGTCGCCGTATCGCACGGCACCATCAGCATCTCACCGTGCTCGCCGCATCGCACGGCAGCTCGCCTTCTTCGCGCACATAGCTGAAGCTTCGTTGGACTACGTACACTTCCCTAGACCATCTAAACTACATGCAGAACTCAAAAGTAAACATGTAGATACATGGAATCAAGATTAAAGGCTAACAATTTGCTCAACATTTGACTGAACGCTCTGAACTTTCTGTAGGTTTCACCTGTATCCAGCAAGAACATTATTCATAGAATGAAACGACATTGTCACACTGATGTTTAAAAACAGAAATTTAAACATCCTACAAAAGTTAGTCGATCTTACATCAGACCGCAAACAAAAGCTAAAACTGGAGCAAGAGATAAGACAGTGTACAACTCAGTTGGGTAAAAAAAATCAAATACTCCCTCCGTCCCGTAATAAGTAATCATGTATAGATACATCCGTTTTTTGGCAAACTTGAGACACTTATTACGGGACGGAGGGAGTATGTAAAAATCCTTCTAAACAATTCAGCTATCATATTTGGGTAGGTGACCCAAGGAATTTACACATGATCGGTTTACTGTACTTCCGACAGTAGCATCAAGCAATCAAAACTATCATCTACGAATCAAATGTTCAGTGAAGTTAACCTAGCATAATAAATCAAGGAAAATTATAATTTATAAGCTGCATGTATAATAAATTAGCAATTCATCAACCAATACATCCTTGAAACGAACTAGAAAACTGACAAATAATCGTGCAAACTGCTACAGAAACCATGTTTGAGTGTAACCAATAACCAGGATCATGTACTAGTTCGTTCTCAGTTTCCATAATCATCTTTTGTATAAGTTACATCAAGTGACGCTGCAGCAGAGAAGAAGAGCAGCAGCAAGGCCAATGGCCACGCAGCTGACTGAACTTGACATTATGATCAAGTGATACTGCAGCTAGCTCTGCTCTACTCCCTGCTGACTGGCACCTGATGGTGTTCAAAGAAATTTTTCCAGCTCTGCTATCTTTTTTGGTCTGATCCCTCCCGCCTCCGCGTCCAAAGATACCAGCAAAAAGAAAGAAGGAGCGTCCTGCGATGGACGGGGTGCCCGAACAGGAGCAGCGGCCGGGACAGTGGCAATGGGCGTGGGGCGGAGATGGCATAGCGATGGCGAGCGACCGATGAACTCCCGCATCAGGGGCCGGAGGGGTGACGGCGAGTGAAGGCCCTCTGGCGTCAGGGGCATGGACGGGGGCCGGATGTGGAGATCGTGGCGCTGTCGCCGCCTTCGACCCCAGCATGAACTCCATCGGACCAGCTCAGGAGGGAGGCGCCGCCGTCGGGAGATCTTTCCCCATCGCCGGGGGGAGAGAATAGAGATTAGGGTCTTTTTTTTTTGCGGGTTAAGCAGTTCTGCGGCTCACTCATGGTCTATGCGGCGTGCCGCTTCAGCCCGCTCGGGAGTTGCGCGGGCGGCCCAGCGGCGCGTAGCGGGCCTAATTTGCGGGGCGGCGTAGCAGCGTAGCGGGTCGTCCCGCGCCACTTGAAACCTAACCGCGTACCCATGTACCCTTCTAAATTTGTGACAAGTGGGTCTCCCAATAATAAACTAATGTACCTACTAATTTTTATGACTATGTGTTGTTTTCCATCATTAAAATGCGTTGTTGTTTATGCACAAGTGATGATGTTTACATGTGTTGCTTATGCACAATGTTGCTGTTTATAAGTACATGTGTTGTTGTTTACGGTGTGTTGTTGTTGACAATGTGCTACTATTTATAAGTACGTGATGCGCTTTTAAATGTGTTGCTCATTAAAGTTATATGATTATATGATGGTGTTTATGATTATTTTCTATTGAATCTGTTGTGTTGCAAACGCGGGTATTTTTACCCGCGGATACCCTTTTACCCTGTCGGGTGAAGGGTATGGGAAAAAGTTGTACCCGCACAAGGGTATAGATATGGGTGACAGGCAACATTGAGGGGGCGGGAAAGGGTATGGGGTGGCTCACCTTACCCATACCCTGCGTGTGCCATCCGTTCCTCTGTCTTCTACTCCTCCGGCCAGTACTACTGATCCTTGCACTGAGGAGTCCTCTCAAACAAGCAGGTATGCTCTTCGTGATCGCTCCACACTTGAGATCCCAACTAAATATAAAAATGATTTTTGTGTTGGATCAGTCAGTGAGCCTAGTAATTATCAGGAGGCAGTTGTGTTACCTGAGTGGCAGCTGGCCATGTCTGAGGAGCTTGCAGCCCTAGAAGGTGCTGGTACATGGGATCTTGTACTGTTACCTCCTCGGACAGTCCCTATCACCTGCAAATGGGTATACAAGTTAAAATCCAAATCAGATGGATCTGTGGAACGCTATAAGGCTAGACTTGTTGCTCGAGGTTTTCAGCAAGCTCATCGAAGAGACTATGATGAGACTTTTGCCCCTGTTGCTCATATGACCTTTGTTCGCACTCTGATTGCTGTGGCTGCAGCTCGATCAAGGAACATATCTCAAATGGATGTAAAAAATGCTTTCCTTCATGGTGATCTACAGGAGGAAGTCTATATGCAACCACCTCTTGGTGTTGAGGCCCCATCTGGCTATGTTTGTCGTCTTCGAAAGGCTCTCTATGGACTCAAACAAGCCCCTTGTGTTTGGTTTGAGCGATTTCGTTCTGTGGTTCAAGCTGCTGCTTTCTCTTCTAGTGAACATGACCCTGCCCTTTTCACTCACACATCTGATCGTGGCCGCACCTTGCTTTTGCTCTGTGTGGATGATATGGAATGATCAAAAGTACATTGCCTTTGTTAAGAAAGCTGAGTGAGCAATTCAAGATGTCAGATTTGGGGTCTCTCAATTACTTTCTAGGAATTGAGGTTGATCACACTGATGATGGTTAGTACCTCTCTCAACAACGCTATACTCATGATTTGATTTTGCGCTCGGGTCTTACTGACACACGTACTGCTGCTACACCCATAGAGGTGCAGCTGCAATTGCGCCCCACTGATGGTATCCCCCTTGAGGATCCCTCTCGCTATCGTCATCTTGTAGGCAGCCTTGTATACCTCACTATGACAAGACCTGACATTGCTCATGCTGTGCATATCCTCAGTCAGTTTGTTAGTGCTCCTACCTCAGTCCATTATAGTCACTTGCTTTGTGTGCTTCGGTACTTGAGGGGGACAACATGTCGACGCCTAGTCTATGCTCGCAATAATCAGCTTCACCTTCATGCTTACTCTGACTCCACTTGGGCGAGTGATCCGCTCCATCACAGGCTACTGTCTCTTTCTTGGCACCTCTCTCATTGCATGGAAGTCCAAGAAACAAACAGCTGTGTCTCGTTCTAGTGCTGAGGCTGAGCTTCGAGCATTGGCTACAACTACATCAGAAATTGTTTGGCTGCGTTGGTTATTGGTTGATCTTGGTGTCTCATGTGATGCACCCACATCCATTCTCCGTGACGGCACGGCTGCTATTCAAATTGCAAATGATCCGGTCAAGCATGAAATCACAAAGCATATTGGAGTGGATGCATTCTTCACCCGCTCTCACTGCCAACAGTCAACTATTCAGATCAAATATGTTCCTTCGGAGCTTCAGCTTGCTGATTTCTTCACAAAAGCTCAGTCCAGAGAACAACATAATCTTCATATTCTCAAACTCAGTGTGTCTGATCCACCTTGAGTTTGAAGGGGGGTGTTAGAATATATATATATATCTTGTATGTGTATAGTTAGGCCCATAGTAGAGTAAGCCCATGTGGCCCATGTATTCTAGAGTATATCACTCCCATCGATGCAATAGAGAAATTGATTTGGCAATTTCAGTTTTATTGACAGAGTGAACCTCTCATTAAGATTGTTTGTTCAAGATACTCCCTCCTTCCAAAATAGGATGCGTATAGTTTTTACTCAAAGTCAACTTTTTATAGTTTGACCAACTATATAGGATAAAGTGTCGGCATTTATAATACGAAATCAATATAGTTAGAACTAACATGAAATATATTTTCATATAGTGTGGATTTGGTATTGTAGATGTTGTTATATTTTTCTATATAGTTGTTCAAACTTTAAAAACTTTGACTTTGACCAAAAAACTATAGGCATCCTATTTTAGGAAGGAGTGAGTAGTTGGTGTTGCTAGTAATTCTGAAACACTCCAATTTTTACTGCAGAATCTGGCTAAGTAGAGACAGAAGCTTGACGGCATGGTTCAGTAAGACAGTAACCATCTGTAAGTAAGACATTTGCTATTCTCATACACAACAAAGAAAACATTAATCCGGAAAATTTCTTTAATGTCCATTCTTTATCTTGAATGGGCATACAGGCTTTATTTCAATCAGTGGCCGAGCCGCCGAGGCTTCCTCATTCGTCGAACATGCAATCCCCCCTGCAAAGCGGGTTAACTTCACTAGTCGTCAACCCGTGCATCCGCACGGGTCACCATTAAAAACTTAACGTAGAATGTGCACAAAATTTAGAACTCGATTCTTGCACATCATTATAAGAACTTGATTTTTTTCTTCAATTTATTTTTGATCTGATGTTTCTTCAATTTAAAATATAAGTAAACTTTATGAGACACGACCAATATATAGGCATGGATTTGAACCATGAGGAGTTTTTTACATGCTATGGATGCTATACTGCGAACGTAAAAAAAAGGAACTATAGACAATTGGAGGTTCCTGGGAAAAATGATGATATAGCACAAAACATTTCAATCAGTACACAACTGCATCAAATAGCCTAAAATATACAACAATGATGCATCCTCGATAAAATTCCCTAGACGACCAAGAGTTCCATGAATCGTCCTCGATGCACTGCAGCATCATCATCAATGTAGCCGTTGCCGAAATCTTCTAAGGAGAGCAAATATAGCCAAGGTGTTGGAACATAACGTACATTCAAGGCTTTAGTTCTAAACATAGTCAAAATGACATATAGTCTACCATTAGCATGCATGTTAATTCGTGACATAAAATAATTTCAGTCCAATAATATGACTTCGATGGATCAGTCAAGCACACGTAGTGAAAAGTGGAACCTATGCCTGAGCTCTCCCTATCAGGAGGTATTATATGTCTGAAACATATAGTGAGATAAAGGGGATGCATTGCTTACCGATAATAACAACGACTACTGCCATATCGATCAGAGCTGTATTCAGGGCGGCGCAGTCCAATGCTTCCGGAGGTGTCGGGCTTGCACAATTACTGGCAGCTGCCGCCGCAGATGCATGGCGAGCGGTGACCACCTTTCCATCAACATACTATGAATCAATCTCAGGAGATTGGCATCAAGGCTGCCGGATCGAACTCCATCAACTGAGCAATCAAATTCAGGAACCCTGCATAAAACCACCAAAGCAACACTACAGAAACACCTATGTCTGGGGGCAAGGTAGCAGATCATTTAAGCACCTCAGGCTCAAATAACATCTGCAAAAATCATACAAAATTGCACAGTAACTATAGTCCATCAGAAATCGCATCTTCCACCCATATCTAACTAAGGAGACATAGACGATGCAAAGTATCTAGAAAGCTGGATTATGGAGATCAGAGGAACCTGTAGCCGTCTGATGGGACAGCCAACAGCTAGCAGAATAATGCAAATAATCAATAACAACTTAAAGATCGTCTTACAAAGTTATACACTTCACCAGCACCCCAGATCCTGAAAGTATAACACAATACTATGCATTCCTCTTACCCGCAGACTGCATTTTCATCAGTGATAAATTCGACTAAAGTCAAAGAGAGAGAGCTCGACCTTATCTTCTCCCTTGCTACAGTAGACAGAGCCGGAGAGGAGGCGACTCGAAGTTTCCAGCTTCTCGCCGGCGAGTCCGCCGCTGCCCTCCGCCTCCGGTCGCCGTTTCGGCACCATGAGGTGGGGGGGAGCTCTGGTACTTGCTCGTGCGTGTAGATAGGTTTATCTAGGTGTGAGTTCCTCTCGGCGGCATTGAAGACGACGGCGATGGTGTCGGCGAGTGGGTTGTGGTCCGTCCCCTCCGTTCCCCGTTCTGGCCTTGGTGCCGGGGAGGTCGTGAAGGTTCTTCGTCGGGTGCTCTCTTCCATCTTCGCTTCTCTGACCGGCCGTGGTGGTGAGGGGAGAAGGAGGTGGTTGTGGGCGATCCGTTTTTGGTGGTGGTGTTGCAGGTGGTCTTCTTCTTCGATGGTTCTGCTCCGGCCGGCCGTGGGGCGAGGGGAGCGACCGTTTGGAGGTGGGTGCTGGTGGTGGTGGTTCTGGGCGATGCGGAGGCGGCTGGAAGATGGGCGGAGGCGGGGAGACGGTGCTGTGCCCGTGCTCGTTCATCGAGACTAGATTCCGTCGCTAGGCGGCGGATGGCTCCTGCGGTCTTCTACATCTGGTGGTGGCGCCTTCTTCCCGGCGGCTGGCAGTACGGCGACTCCGGCATCGACTAGGAGCTTCGGGCACGGCGGTGGTGGATCCGATCGTGTTTCCTTCAGGTCGCATGGGGTGGTTTTTGCACTTTTTGGGGTCCTTTTGTATTTTCTATTTTCTTTTGGACCTTTTTGTAAAGTGTGCAACCTACCTTAATATATGCGTCGGATCCTTTCCTCAAAAAAAAAATCGATTAAGGACATGGGTAACTCAGCTAATTTCAAATATAGAAACACTAGTGGAGACAGGGCTTTCTGTTCCGGCCCGTGAGGGGCTTTAGTCCCGGTTTGAGAACCGGGACAGGATAAGCGGGACTAAAGGGCAAACCTCTAGTCCCGGGCCAGTTACCAGCCGGGACTGTAGGTCCTCCACGTGGCCGCCTGCGGGGCGCGCTGGGGGCAACCCCCGGCTCGTATAACGGGCCGCGACTAAAGGGGTAATTTTGTTTTCTTTTATTTATTTCTTTAGGGTTTAGGGTTTATTTGTTTTCTTTTATTTTCTTTCTTCGTGCATACAAAGATAATTGTTTTCTTTTAGCGGTATTTCTACGCTACCACATACCGTACATGTTCGTGCATATATATAAGATAACTTGTCTTACGATCGAGCATATATAAATATATACAATTTTGATAGTTACATGGAGATCACAATTACCGGGACTAGAGCCCGTCTATTCGATTACACGGCCGGGGATCATCAGTAGCGCCTATTCACACTAAATTCTCCGGCGTCGTCTACCATCTCTTTCATAAAAAATCCTGCCAGTTCCTCTGCAATTCCTAGTAGGCGTTGCTCTGGTAGGAGCCGATCCCGCATTCTCTCGAACTATATAAGAAAAGGAGATCAATATGAACATCAATCATGATAACAAAAAGTGACGGTAATAAAATAATGTTGTGAATGTATTGCTTACGTAGAGTCTACAATCATTGTGCTCAGTGGTAAACGTGCGAATGAACTCGCAAACGTAGTATCCACATAGATTCGTCCCCGGTGGCTGCCTCGCGCACTTTACGAGAATAGAATTCAATCAAAATAATAATCTAGCATCATAATTGTATTGAAACTAGAATTAAAGAGATGCGCGGACATATCTCGTACTACTTACCGTGACCAAACCCTGTCCGGCAAATAAAATGAATTAATGAATGAGTTATTCATTACCTGATATCTCATGAAATCAACGAAAGAGACCGATATAGCGCGAAAATTACCTCTGGAGCATGTCCTGCATGTCGCGGAACTCTTCCAGGTGTCTCTTTAATGGGTCCATGATTTCAACTATTCCCTTATCAACTTGAATGTCTAGCAGAATCCAGTGGAACCTGCACACGTTTATATATACGTCGGTAACTCATCAATTACACTTAACATCGAGTAAGCAAAAGTGAATGTGTACAACAGAGTAAGACCCTCACTGGAAGTTGTAAGGAAACAGTATGTGTGATATGGATCAACGTGATCCAAAGGGTTTTAGGCCCAATCTTTCACGGCGATCAGTAGCAACAGCGATAAGTAACGCGGCTTACGATCTGGACGATGCAAACTCGCGCAAACAACAAGCAAACCCTTCTCGGCGAGAGGAATTACTTGGACGGTTCTAGACGAACCACGCAGCAATTAGAAGCACAACACCTCCAATCCAACGCAAAGAAACAACCTTGATCGGTCTCGACGGATACACACAGGGATTTCCACCCCACGGCACGGCGGCCGAAACACACACGTGTTTTTAACTCATAAAATTTCAACCTCCTTTTTACATAGACGCAACCTGGCTTTATATAGCCGACCATGCGCAGCTAACTTGACTCGAAAGGAAAATACAAACCGACCTGGACTAGACTATCTAAACAAATACGTAACTAATATCTTTATCTTGCACCATATCTTTACTTGCCATGCATGCTGGTGGACCCCACCCGATAGCCTTCAGAGAGATAAACTTCCATGCACAAAACGTCCTAGCCGGACATGATCGCTTCGTCTCCTTTCGAGGCAAAAACAGAAACAAGAAACATATCCTGATCTTCTTCCTTTTTCTCTTATCTCCAACTGAACGTGACTTACAAAAGTAATCGGTATATTTTCCTTGGCTTCCTTCCGATGCAACAAGTGCCATGCATGATTGCACCGGCACATCTCCATGTTGAGGTGAATTAAGCTTTGACTCCAACGTGCTAGTTTGCACACGTATTTCTCTGAACTGAACCGAGTCCATCTTCCTTAGTATATCAGCATGCATACCATTAACTGTGCCGGACACCGTATCATCCTCCCTCCCTTCAAGCGAAACCGTCCTCGGTTTCAAGTCATCTCCTGCGGCAACATCATCATGAGCAAGCTGAACGTCAACCACAGGAACATCAACAGTAGAATCTGCAGAAACAAGTGCAGCAGTGTCAGCCACCACAGAAATTGCAGCAGCTTCAGCTTTCCTCTTCTTTGCCTCTTCTAGATCTCTAAGCTTTTCATCGGCCTCCTTCTTCTTATGTAATCTTTCCTCTCTCCAAGCTGCGTATATGTTGGTATCCATGGAGTGTAGAATACACTGCTTCCCATGAAAAGACACAGCATACTGAAGTGGGTTACGCTGATATAACAATGTTCCGTGCTCATCGTTCCATGGTTTTCCCAACAGCAAATGACATGAAACTAAGTGAAGTGGAATCACGTCACAACACACCGCATAAGATAACAGACCCAACTGAAAGTGTACCGATGCTTGGTGTGTGATGGCGATGTGGTGGTTACCCCAAAACAGCAAATATGGTTGCGGATGTGATGTTCTATGCAACCCTAACTTCTCTACCATCTCGAGGCTAACAGCGTTGAAGAAGCTCGAGTAATCAATTGTCAACGCACATGCTTTATCCTGAAATTTCACACGAGAGTGAAACAGAGATACAGCACGCCCATCTTCCTCTCGCTGGAACCCATAGGACAGCAAGTTCTTATTCTCCATAAGTCACACAGTTGTGCCCGGCAGAAAACGCGGCAGCAGTAGAACTCCTCGGCAGCAAACAGTAGCAGTACGTAAACGATAGCAGTAGCACGGACGGCAATCAGCAGAAATCGATCGGAATAAATTTTAATCGGACGTTGCCAAACAAAGTCCCAAGCTCCACGTACAAGAAATATATGCTCCGATCCAATGAACAGCCTCACGTGCAATCACTTTCTTAATAACAAAATATGATCCACTAGCCCAATCGGTACTCTCCTTTTCCTTGCTTGCGTTAACCAAGAAAAAAAAAATCGTACCTGAATCACTGGTCAATCCCGATCTAATCTCTCTGATCGTTCCTTCCTTCCTTCGTTTTGCTTTTTTTTTTCAACGGCAGCAATCAGATCCGAACCGATCTAGCGATCGTAACAGAGACGAACAGCTAAACCAAATCACGATCGTGGCGGCGGCAGGAACTTGAAGGCCTTAGCGATCCAATAATCTTTCCTAGCAGAATTTAACGCCTCCAGCAAAACGAGCCCCACAACAAAAACTCAGGACCGGTGTGTTGACGAAACGTCTCCGGCAGCAACCTTCAACAAGCAGGACCGGTGTCCCTCCGGCAGCAATACTTCCAACACCAAATCAAGAGCAGCAGATAAATCTCAGAACGAACTCGCCGTGAGAAATCCGACGAATCTGATACCAAGATGATATGGATCAACGTGATCCAAAGGGTTTTAGGCCCAATCTTTCACGGCGATCAGTAGCAACAGCGATAAGTAACGCGGCTTACGATCTGGACGATGCAAACTCGCGCAAACAACAAGCAAACCCTTCTCGGCGAGAGGAATTACTTGGACGGTTCTAGACGAACCACGCAGCAATTAGAAGCACAACACCTCCAATCCAACGCAAAGAAACAACCTTGATCGGTCTCGACGGATACACACAGGGATTTCCACCCCACGGCACGGCGGCCGAAACACACACGTGTTTTTAACTCATAAAATTTCAACCTCCTTTTTACATAGACGCAACCTGGCTTTATATAGCCGACCATGCGCAGCTAACTTGACTCGAAAGGAAAATACAAACCGACCTGGACTAGACTATCTAAACAAATACGTAACTAATATCTTTATCTTGCACCATATCTTTACTTGCCATGCATGCTGGTGGACCCCACCCGATAGCCTTCAGAGAGATAAACTTCCATGCACAAAACGTCCTAGCCGGACATGATCGCTTCGTCTCCTTTCGAGGCAAAAACAGAAACAAGAAACATATCCTGATCTTCTTCCTTTTTCTCTTATCTCCAACTGAACGTGACTTACAAAAGTAATCGGTATATTTTCCTTGGCTTCCTTCCGATGCAACAAGTGCCATGCATGATTGCACCGGCACATCTCCATGTTGAGGTGAATTAAGCTTTGACTCCAACGTGCTAGTTTGCACACGTATTTCTCTGAACTGAACCGAGTCCATCTTCCTTAGTATATCAGCATGCATACCATTAACTGTGCCGGACACCGTATCAATGTGGTCACAGAAATGTTGCTCCGTTAGAAACCTTAGAAGGTTATCCGCCGTCTCGTCGGGTTTCATCGTTAGCGAATATATATTTACTTTATCTGGGTCAATGAACCCAACACTATAGATCTTTCTTTTACATTCCCGGATCTTCATTCTGCATAATAGAGTACAAAAGGATATAATGAGGATAATTACATGCAATGAACTGAACAACTGAAAAACTGAACAACTTATATGTAGACAATGAATTCAACAACTTACAGACAATAACAACTCATGAGAGTTTTGTCGAGGGCGTCGAAATTGTATAACTGGAAGATTTCTGAAAAGTCAGCATGGACTTCTTCGGGTCGGAAGAAGTACTCATGTGGGACTTTCGCCACGATCATTGTTCTGCCCCCCCTACCACACTCAACTACCAGTCATGCAAATTCCGCATATGTGTTGGCAGTTGTTCCAACTGCTCGTTGCTGACCAAAGGCTTCCCTGGGACATATGTAGGGACAACATCAGCCTTGGGTAACTTGTCGTCTTGGGAACCTAGCAATTCAGCAACAGTCACACCCATAGAGGCCGCCAACTTCGCAGCTTCTTCCATATCCTGCTGCAGCACCTGGGGAACGTTTTCGGATAACACCTTGAGTAATGGGATCGATTGTTTGGCCTGTTCTCCGAGCTGGGGAACGTCCCTTCTATTCCCGCTTGCACTTTTACCTGATTTGCTCCCGCTTGCACTTTTACTTGATTTGCTCTTCTCCACTTCCTTCCGAAGTGTGCGTACATAGTCATCTGGCTTATGGTGCAACTCATATTGCGATTTTGTGTTCAGAAAATTACGTGCCCACGCTTTTTGCTTCTCGGTGTATACCGGGGCGGGCTTGGGTTTCATCTTTGCAAATTGCGCATCTTTTCGGCCATTGCGATCGCTGCGGTTTGCTCGTCAATAAGATCGTAAGCTCTGATGGGAAGATTCTTATGAGGTACTCTTGGGAGGGGCGACATTTGTCGTTTTGGGCTGCTGCGTCGGTTAGTACTCATCGACGGAGGACGCTTCCGCTTATTGTCCTTAGCGGGCAAAGGCGGCGGCGAAGACGGCCGACCCAAGTCCGGTGGCGGAGATCGAGATGGACTCGCGTTGTGGTGGTCGTAGTCATGGGGTGTGCTTCTTGGAGGTGATGGAGGTGTAGGTGACCTGCGACGACTCGGAGGCGGTGTTGTCCTTGGCGTCGACCCTGGAAACTTGATGTAGTTCTTGTCCCATAGAATGGTATCACCCACAACTTCTCCGAGTATCCTCTCATCTCCAGGTCCAAGGATGTCAAGCTCCATAGCATGAGACCCCGATACGATTTCATCCACCACAACTTTAGCATAGCCAGCTGGAATCTCACGGTCTTGCCAACGTGCGTCAGGTGGACAAGGTAAAGCATATCCGAACGCCACCTTCATGGATATGTTCTTCAATTTCTGATGGAGCTCACAAGATATTGCATCCTTGATTCCATCCACGGGGTAGCCGGGACCGCCATCTATCATCCGCCGTGCATCGTCAGCCGGGACCTCCGAGTCACCCACGCTGCTTTTCCGCTGAGATGGACCGGCGGTAATATCGAGTACAGGATCTTGCGGGCGCACTACTCCTCTAAGTTCGTCAATCTGCTGCTGCTGGTGGTTAATTCTGGCAAGAAACTGGTTGAACTTGTCTCCCTCCTCCTCCTGCTGTCGCTGCTTTGCTCTCGCTCGGCTTCTATAAGTTTCTACGTCTTTGGCAAACCCAAGCCACCACGGGACGGAAGGGCCAAAGCCTCGTGTTCGTCCTCCTTTTTCGTCATTCCCGAGGACCAGTGTCAGCAAGTCCTTCTCTCTATCGGGACGGAACTTTAACTTCCCCTCTTTAATTTCTTTCACCACTTTAAGCCAATTTTCCCTGGGTACCCTAATCCCGTCACTGCAAATAAGGTCCCCTGTTGTTTCGTCGTATGAACCCCCATGCGCAAGGAACCAATTTCTTGCCCTCAATTCCCATTCGTCGCGCATCCATTCTAGTTGGATCCCTTTAGCAAGCAGCTCTTGCTCTTTTTTATCCCACTTTGGCATGGCAGTCTCGTAGCCCCCTGGCCCCAATTTATGGTGATATTTTTTTCTTGTCAGCATTTTTCTTGTTCCTTACTGAGATCGCCTTGGCATTTTGTGACTCCTTGTACTCCTTAAATGCGTTCCAGTGATTCGCCTGCTTCGCTAGATAGCCTTCAAATACTGGAGCAGTCTTTTTCGTCAGATATTCTTGCCATAATCTTTTCTTCCACACCCGGAATAGTTCGGCCATCTTCGTAAGAGTCCACTTCATGACTTTCTTCCTCAATTTTGAAGTGTCGGCAGGATCCTCAAATTCTGGCAGGGTGAAATGTGCCATGAGGTCATTCCAAAGACCCTCTTTGTACCTTTCGGTGACATACTCACTATCGTTCGCCCCTTTGCGCTTATTCCAGTCTCGAACGGTGATCGGGACGTGATCCCTAACCAGAACTCCGCATTGTTTTCTAAATACATCGGCAGCCTTCTTGGGTTCCTTCGGTTCGCCCGTAGGGGCTATGACCTCAAATCTATAATGCGTAGATGGGGCCAACATTTTGGTCGGGCCTCGTTTGGAAGATTTGCTCGATGTGGAGGCCTAAGAGAAGAAACATTCGTCAATTTATATATATACAACTTAAGTAATGCATCTACTGATCGCCGAACTTCATATCTACCTCGCCGGACTTCGTTAAGGGTCCACCGGCTTCTCCATCATCGGAGCTATCGCCTTCTCCATCATCGGAGCCATCGACTTCATCCTCACTTCGGTCGACCTCCATTCCATCCCCGGAGGGGTTCAGATACGACGACGGAGATTCGGCTGGATCAGCATCTGAGGCGTCGTGGATTATATTCTCGAGAATTTCTTCCTGTATTAGGTCTCTGCGGGTTGGACTAGGTGGATCCATAGTTTCTGCAAAATGCACACAATATTATTTCAAAATACATAATATTATCTCTATCTCTATCAATATTTGAACATAGCAATATTTGCACTAAAATACACAACTAAAAATGCAATATTCTATGCAACTAAAATTGTACTCTATTTTTGAACATAGCAATATTCTATGCAACTAAAAATGCAAAAAAACTTGTACTCTATTTTTGAACATAGCAATATTCTATGCAACTAAAAATGCAAAAAACTTGTACTCTATTTTTTTACTCTATTTTTGAACATAGCAATATTCTATGCAACTAAAAATACCCTAAAATATTTGCTCAATTGTTATCATCAATACTTTGCAATATTCTATTTTTTTACTCAATTGTTATCATCAATACTTTGTAATTTAAAAATTACTACAAATCTATTAAGTCACAATATATCCACTACAAATCAATTACTAAAAATTACTACAAATCAATTACTTAGTCCTAGAATTTATTTAAATGAATTATCATACTTTAAAACATAAAATGGTTTTCATAACTTATTCCATTTTGAAAATGAGTTCAAGATATTTTATATTACTTCAAAATGTATACCACTATAGTTTTCCAATCATACTTCAAAATGCATACCACTATAGTTTTCCAATCATTTTTTTGATAATGCATTAAAACTATATACCACAAAAACTATTACAAATATTTGGAAATGTTGCTAGATATTTGTTAAGTGGCAAATAAGTCACAAGAATTTATATTTGTTTCCATTGTAGCTTGCTAGAAAAAAGTTATACAAACAATATACTTCAAATTATACAAAATATACTAGAGATGCTAACACTGGATATTTACAAAATATTTGGAAATTGAAGATAAAATTCTACAAAATCTCCCGGAGATGCTCCGGCAAGAATCTCCCGGAGATTGATGGCGGCGCCGCTTGGTTTTGACCACCGGAGATGCTCCGGCGACAATCTCCCACGGCGGCGGACGGTACAGGTGGCGCTCGGGGAAGGCGAACAAGAAGAAGAGGGAGGAGATGGAGGGCACCGGAGTGCTCAGAGTCTCACCAGAAGAGGGGGCGGCGGCGCTGAGCACGGCGTCGGCGTCGGAGAGGGGCTGACCTCGATCCGGCGTCGGGCGAGTGCAAGCACGTGGGTGGCGAGCATAGGGCGGCGGCGTCTGGACCTCGACGGCAAGCGCGAGCGCAGCACGGGCGCGGCGGCAGAGGAGAGCGGCGCCGGCGGGCTCGGGAGGCGCGTGGAGGCCGGCGGACGTCAAAGGGGCGGTGGATTTTGGCAGCCTGACGGCGTCTCCTCTGCTTCTGCCCTTCGTCTTCGATGAAATGGCTAAGTCCCAGATTGGGAACCGCTTTAGTAGTGGAGGGACCTTTAGTCGTGGCCCGTGGCTCAAGCCGGGACTAAAGGGGGTCTTTAGTCACGGTTTGAGCCACGGGCCGCGACTAAAGGGGTGGTGAGGGCTTTTCGCGTTCCCGCGCACAGCACGGGCTTTAGTCCCGGCTGGCGAGATGGGCCGGGACAAAAGGCCAAAAAATTGTGCGGGCTGGGCCAAATAGCGTACCGTTTTGATTATTTTTAAATCTAGCACAATTTTAAATATTTGAACATTTGAATGAAACAGTTTTTGCATACTTATGAATTTGAGAAAACTTTTAACATGAAAAGTGCTTGAATTTGAATAAGTAATCCAAATCCATTTTCTGTTTTATAAAATAATTATTCTAACTCCGCAAACTATTAACCATTTTGCCATTTTGAATTAAAAAATGCATTAACTTTTATCTTTTGCATATTTTTGAATCTCACTAAACTTTCAACATGAAAAGTGTTTGAATTTGAATAATGAATTCAAAACCATTTTCTGTTTTATAAAATAATTATTCTAACTTGCCACAGTGAATTGCAATACTACCTCTCCCTTATGAATCAACAACTGCGAAATGATAGTCAGTTCATATTCAGATTACTTATTCAGGTGCTAAAGATCATTAGTTGGAAATGCAGAGATAAAGAATATATTTTACACGATCGTCGTCGTAGCTAGACCAGCAGTAGGGAATGACAACAATCTTCGGTACACAGACCAGCTCAGGTTAGTCATACTCCTGCCTAGGCCTATAATACTCGTCCTCGTAGTCGTCGTAGTCGCTGCCGTTGTCGTCGTTGTCCTCGGACGGCGCTCGCCTGGACTGGAAGTGAGGGTTGCGTAGGCGGGGGTTATCGCCGGCCGTGATGTAGTTCATGACGCTCTGGAGAGTCCAGCCACCCCACCACAGCCGACGGCCGGCCTCGTTGAAGTTCGAAGGAGGCGGGCCGTCCTCCTCGTACCTGGCGAGCGACCTCTCACGCCGATTGATGAAGAAGGCGTCCCAAGTCGGGCGGTAGTCGGGATCCCAGCGGGGATCCATCCGCTGCTCCAGAGTGAGCTCGAGGTAGTAGTGGTTCGTGATGGCCGCCCGGCGCGCCAAGCCTTGAGGGACAGGAGGGACCGGCACGCCTCCGGTGCTCAGCCTCCAACCGGCGGGGACGTCGTAGCCGGGCGGGCAGGGGTAGTTCGAGGCGCAAAGCGCCTCCGCCTCCGAGTAGGTTAGAGTGGGTACGGTGGAAGCCATGGGAGAGTGATGAGGTTGCAGATATGAGTTTAGATGTGCTATGCCAATGGAGGCCATGACTACATATATATAGTGAGAAATGGCGGGAAGACGGAGGCGGGAAGCGGTGGAAAGCGCGGGAAGAAATAAGGCGGGAAGAAACAGACCTTTAGTCCCTGTTCGAGCCACCAACCGGGACTAAAGGGGCTTATTTGTTCCCGTGCAGTTTTACCAACCGGGACTAAAGGGAATCCCACCAATAAGGAAGAAGCACACGGATCGTGTGTTTCTTTCAAGCGCTTGTGAGCCCTTGGATCAGGGGTGTGTTTCTTTTGAGGGCTTGTGAGCCGTTGGATCCATAGTTTCTGCAAAATGCACACAATATTATTTCAAAATGCATAATATTATTATCTATAAAATTCCATCTATAAAATTGCATCTATAAAATTGCTTGGAAATGCTAAAGATCTTGGAGAATGCAGAGATTGTGTTGGCAAAACTGTAGCTGATTTGAAGCTTCTTGACAATACACATTGGAAATACACAGTCATTATTATTACACATGCTCCTTACATAAAGGTTTAATACATTCCATAGAATGCAGTACATAAAAGGTCTAATACATTATTACACATCGCCAACATTATTCTACATAAACGGACTTGCTGGCTCGGAGGCCGTAGGATTAGGAGGAACGGCGGGAGGAGCCAGCCCCGTTCGCGGCCGCCCGGTTCTCGCGCGCACGTTTGCGACGGAGGGCAAGATCCATGGAGGATGAGTCTTTCAGCGCCCAATCCAGCTCGGAAGCCTCCTTCGCCTTGAGCTGGCAGACAGTTCTGGCTCGCTGTACACGGTCGTCGTGGACGGACTGGAAGGAGGCTTCAAGGGCCTCCTGCATCTGCGGCCCTGCTAGCGCTAAGTTGACGAGGGAATATCTCCCCGGCAACAGTGCCAGAAACAATGCTTGTACGTCACACGTCAGTTGGGAACCCCAAGAGGAAGGTATGATGAGTGCAGCAGCAAGTTTTCCCTCAGTATGAAACCAAGGTTTAATCGAACCAGTAGGAAAACGAGGTTGCTTCGAAGGTGTTGGTGAAGGAGTGTAGTGCGGCGCAACACCAGGGATTCCGGTGCCAACGTGGAACCTGCACAACACAATCAAATTACTTTGCCCCAACTTAACAGTGAGGTTGTCAATCTCACCGGCTTGCTGAAAACAAAGGGTTAAACGTATCGAATGGAAATGATGTTTGTTTGCATAAAACAGTAGAGAACAATGATTGCAGTAGATTGTATTTCAGATGTAAAAGAATGGACCGGGGTCCACAGTTCACTAGTGGTGTCTCTCCAATAAGATAACTAACATGCTGGGTAAACAAATTACAGCTGGGCAATTGACAATTGATAAGTGCATATAACATGCATGTGTGAGCTGTGGTGTCTACTATGAGATTCATTTGGGCATTACGACAAAGTACATAGACCGCTATCCAGCATGCATCTATGCCTAAATAGTCCACTTTCCGGTTAACATCCGTACCCCTTCCAGTATTAAGTTGCAAGCAACAGACAATTGCATTAAGTAATGTGCGTAATGTAAACAATACATTCATCCTTGAATAAAGCATTGCTGTTTTACCCCTAGTGGCAACAACACATCTACAACCTTAGAACTTGCTGTCACTATCCCAGGTTAAATAGAGGTTGAACCCAACTATCATGCATAAATACCCCCTCTTGGAGTCACAAGTATTCACTTGGCCAAGGCTTCAACAAGTAACGGAGAGCATGCAAGATCACAAATGACATAGACATGATAATATAATATTCAGCTCCACATAGGTATCAATATAAGTCAGATCCCAGCAAACACAACATGTAGCATTACAATAAGATGATCTTGATCATGATAGGCAGCTCACAAGATCTAAACATGATGGCACAAGTGGAGAAGACAACCATCTAGCTACTGCTATGGACCCATAGTCCAAGGATGAACTACTCACGCATCACTCCGGAGGCGGGCATGGCGATGTAGAGCCCTCCGGTGATGATTCCCCTCTCCGGCAGGGTGCCGGGAAGAGCTTCAGAACCCCCCGAGTTAGGGTTGACGACGGCGGCGGCAGCGAATATGTTCTGGATGAAAGGCTCGGTGTTTTAGGGTTTTCACGTCTCGGGGAATAAATAGGCGAAGGGGCGATGTCGGCGGACCCCCGAGGGGCCCAAACCACAGGCGGCGCGGCGGTGGGCCGCGCCGCCAGGTGGTTTGGCCACCTCGTGGCTCTTCGTCTCTCCTTCGGACTCCGTGTACGTGTGGAAAAATAGGGACTGGCCTTTTGTTTCGTGCAATTCCGAGAATATTTCCAGAAGTAACTTTCTGAAACCAAAAACAGCAGAAAACAGGGAACTGGCACTGTGGCATCTTGTTAATAGGTTAGTCCCAGAAAATGCATAAAAGTGATATGAAGTGTATATAAAACATGTAGCAAATGGTATAATATAAGCATGGAACAGCAGAAATTATGGATACGTTGGAGACGTATCAAGCATCCCCAAGCTTAGTTCTACTCGTCCTCGAGTAGGTAAAACGATAACAACAAATAATTTCTGAGGAGACATGCTTTCACACAATCTTGATCAATATATTGCAAGGCTCATGTCATGAATGAAGTGACTCAAAGCAATGATCTATAGTTTGCTAACAAATAGATAAAGAGTAAACAATGAATCATATAAGCAAAAACTTTTCATGAATAGTACTTTCAAGACAAGCATCAAAAAGTTTTGCATAAGAGGTAACTCATAAAGCAATAGATTCAAAGTAAAAGGCATTGAAGCAACACAAAGGATGATTAAGTTTCAGCATTGCTTTCAACTTGTAACATGTATATCTCATGGATAGTTGTCAACATAAAGCAATATAACAAGTGCAATAAGTAAACATGTAAGAATCAATGCACACAAAGTTGACACAAGTGTTTGCTTCTAAGATAGAAAGGAGTAGGTAAACTGACTCAACATAAAGTAAAAGATAGGCCCTTCGCAGAGGGAAGCAGGGATTAAATCATGTGCTAGAGCTTTTTAAGTTTTCGAAAGCATATAGAGAGCACAAAATAAGTATTTGAGAGGTGTTTGTTGTTGTCAACGAATGGTAGTGGGCACTCTAACCCCCTTGTCAACCAGACTTTCAAGAGCGGCTCCCATGAAGGACGTTATCTCTACCAGCAAGGTAGATCATCCCTCTTCTCTTTTGTTTACACATGTATTTTAGTTTCTTTATAGATGACACTCCTCCCAACCTTTTGCTTACACAAGCCATGGCTAACCGAATCCTCGGGTGCCTTCCAACATTCACATACCATGGAGGAGTGTCTATTTGCAAATTAAGTTGCTTACTGATAAATCAGGGCAAAACATGTGAAGAGAATTATTAATGAAAGTTGTAATTAATTGGGGCTGGGCACCCCGTTGCCAGCTCTTTTTGCAAATTATTGGATAAGCGGATGTATATGCCACTAGTCCATTGGTGAAAGTCTGTCAGAAGTAAATGACAAGATTGAAAGATAAAACACCACATACTTCCTCATGAGCTATAAAACATTGACACAAATAAGGAGTAATAAAGTTTTGAATAGTTTAAAGGTAGCACATGAAATATTTACTTGGAATGGCAGGAAATACCACATAGTAGGTAGGTATGGTGGACACAAATGGCATGGGTTTTGGCTCAAGTTTTGGATGCACGAGAAGCATTCCCTCTCAGTACAGAGTTTAGGCTAGCAAGGTTGTTTGAAGCAAACACAAGTATAAACCGGTACAGCAAGAATCACATAAAAACATATTGCAAGTATTATAAGACTCTACACTGTCTTCCTTGTTGCTCAAACATTTTACCAGAAAATATCTAGACCTTAGAGAGAACAAATATGCATCCCAAGTCTCAACAAGCTCTACGGTAGTTCTCCACTACTAGGCTTTAACTACATGATGCAAGAGCTTAAACATGATCTACTTGAGAGCTCAAAACAATTGCAAAGCATCAAATCGAAACAAGACAATGATCTACAAGAATGCATATGTCTTTTCCAATACCAACTACTACATGTAGCATTTTCTTTCTTCCAAACAAACACCAATCAATTTATTTAAACATAAACTCTCCAAATGATAATATAATGCAGCAAGAGAGTATTTATAAACAAGTGCTAACAGCTCGAAGAGATGCATGAAAAACAGGAGCTAAAAGCACTGCAGTAGCTAGTTAAGAATACTCAACAAATATAAGTGAAGAACATGAGTATTCACATGAAAAAGCGGAGCGTGTCTCTCTCCCACACAAGGATTGCTAGGATCCGAATTTATTCAAACAAAAACAAAAATAAAAACACACAGACGCTCCAAGTAAAGCGCATAAGATGTGAAAGAATTAAAATATAGTTTCACTAGAGATGACCTGATAAGTTTGTTGATGAAGAAGGGGATGCCTTGGGCATCCCCAAGCTTAGACGCTTGAGTCTCTCTGAATATGGTTGGGATGAACCACGGGGGCATCCCCAAGCTTAGGCTTTTCACTCTTCTTGATCACATAATATCACCCTTCTCGCTTGATCCTTGAAAACTTCCTTCACACCAAACTCAAGACAGTTCTCATTAGAGGGTTAGTGCATAATCAAAAATTCTCATATTCTGTAATGATACAATCAATCCCAAAGCTTCTGGACATTAGCTACAGCCACCAATGCTTTGTGGAGCAAAGAAATCCACACAAACACAGTAAAAGAGCGAATGCAAAACAAAAGGCAGAATCTGTCAAAAACAGAACAGTCTGGAATGACGAATTTTTTCGAGGCACTTAAGTTGCTCAGATGGATCTGGCCTAAAATAATGAAAGTTGCGTACATATCTCAGGAATATGCGTGATTTTTTCAGAATTTTTTGAATTTTCTACAGGGAGATAAGCTCAAATCCGTGACAGCTAAAAATCTGTCACTGCGCAGAAATCCAAATCTTGCATCAACTTTCAATATAGAACTTTACTTGGCACAACATTGCGATAAAATAAAGATACAAAGGAGTTGCTACAGAAGTAACAAAACTCCTTGACTCAAAGAAAACAAAAATAACAGCAAATAAAAACGATGGGTTGTCTCCCATAAGCGCTTTTCTTTAACGCCTTTCAGCTAGGCGCAGAAAGTGAAAATCAAGTGTTATCAAGAGAAGAAGCATCAACATCATAACTTGCTCTAACAATAGAGTCAAAAGGTAACTTCATTCTCTTCCTAGGGAAGTGTTCCATACCTTTCTTGAGAGGAAATTGGTACCTTATATTACCTTCTTTCATATCAATGATGGCACCAACAGTTCGAAGAAAAGGTCTTCCCAAAACAATAGGACAAGATGCATTGCATTCAATATCCATAACAATAAAATCAACGGGACAAGGTTATTGTTTACTGTAATAAAAACATCATTAACTCGCCCCAAAGGTTTCTTCATAGCATTATCAGCGAGAAAAACATCCAAATAACAATGTTCCAAAGGTGGCAAATCAAGAATATCATAAAGCTTCTTGGGCAAAACCGAAATACTTGCACCAAGATCACACAAGGCATTGCAATCAAAATCATTCACCTTTACCTTAATGATGGGTTCCCAACCATCTTCTAATTTCCTAGGAATAGAAGCTTTAAGTTTCAACTTCTCCTCCCTAGCTTGCAAAAGAGCATTTGTAATATGCTTTGTAAAAGCCAAATTAATAGTGCTAGCATTGGGACTTCTAGCTAATTTTTGCAAGAACATAATAACTTCAGAGATGTTACAATCATCAAAATCAAAATCATTATTGTCAATGGTGGTGGAACCATTGTCTCCAATAGTTTGAAAAATTTCAGCACTTTTATCAGAAAAAGTTTCAGCAGTTTTAGGCAATTTCAAACGCTTTGCAGAAGTAGTAGAGACATTACCAACACCAATAACATTACCATCAATAGTAGGAGGCTTACTAGCATGTAAAATTAGCATTACTAGTGGTGGTGATAGTACAAACTCTAACTATACTATTCTCTTTTTCAAGTTCTTCCTCTTTTTCCCACCTAGCATGCAATTCAGCCAACATCCTAATATTATTATCAATTCGAACTTGGATGGCATTTGCTGTAGCAAATGACTTAGTATCTTTAACTTCATTAGGCATAACTTTCAGTTTTAGAATTTCAACATCATGAGCAAGACTATCAACTTTAGAGCAAGATCATCAATTTTTTCAAACTTTTCCTCAACAGTTTTATTGAAAGCTTTTTGTGTGCTAATAAATTCTTTAAGCATAGCTTCAAGATCAGAGGACACACTTCTATTGTTGCTGTAGGAATTACCATAAGAATTGCCATAACCATTTGAAGGATAAGGCTTATAGTTGTTGCTACCAAAATTATTCCTATAAGCATTGTTGTTGAAGTTGTTGTTTTTAATGAAGTTTACATCAACATGCTCTTCTTGAGCAACCAATGAAGCTAAAGGAACATTATTAGGATCAACATGAGATCTACCATTCACAAGCATAGACATAATAGCATCAATCTTATCACTCAAAGAGGAGGTTTCTTCAACAGAATTTACCTTCTTACCTTGAGGAGCTCTTTCGGTGTGCCATTCGGAATAGTTGATCATCATATCATCAAGTAGCTTTGTTGCTGCACCTAAAGTGATGGACATAAAGGTTCCTCCAGAGGCTGAATCCAATAAGTTCCTTGAGGAAAAATTTAATCCTGCATAAAAGGTTTGGATGATCATCCAAGTAGTCAGTCCATGAGTGGGACAATTCTTCACCAAAGATTTCATTCTTTCCCAAGCTTGAGCAACATGTTCATTATCAAGTTGTTTAAAATTCATAATGCTACTTCTCAAGGATATAATCTTAGCAGGAGGATAATATTTCCCTATGAAAGCATCTTTGCATTTTGTCCAAGAATCAATACTATTTCTAGGCAAAGAAAGCAACCATTCTTTAGCTCTTCCTCTCAAGGAGAAAGGAAAAAGTTTCAGTTTTATAATATCCCCATCCATATCCTTATACTTTTGCATTTCACAAAGTTCAACAAAGTTATTAAGATGGGCAGCAGCATCATCAGTACTAACACCAGAAAATTGCTCTTTCATAACAAGATTTAATAGAGCAGGTTTAATTTCATAAAATTCTGCTTAGAAGCAGGTGGAGCAATAGGAGTGCATATGAAATCATTGTTGTTTGTGCTAGTGAAGTCACACAACTTAGTGTTCTCAGGAGTACTCATTTTGAAAAACAAAATCAAACGAATTAAACAAGTAACTAATTTTTTTGTGTTTTTGATAAAGAGAGCAAACAAGACTAAATAAAAATAAACTAAGCAAGACAAATAACAAAGTAAAGAGATTGGGTGTGAGAGACTCCCCTTGCAGAAGCAATTCGGTTTTCCCCGGCAACGGCGCCAGAAAACGTGTTGGTGGCTAAGTTGACGAGAATATCTCCCCGGCAAGTGCCAGAAACAATGCTTGTACGTCACACGTCAGTTGGGAACCCCAAGAGGAAGGTATGATGAGTGCAGCAGTAAGTTTTCCCTCAGTATGAAACCAAGGTTTAATCGAACCAGTAGGAAAACGAGGTTTGCTTCGAAGGTGTTGGTGAAGGAGTGTAGTGCGGCGCAACACCAGGGATTCCGGTGCCAACGTGGAACCTGCACAACACAATCAAATTACTTTGCCCCAACTTAACAGTGAGGTTGTCAATCTCACCGGCTTGCTGAAAACAAAGGGTTAAACGTATCGAATGGAAATGATGTTTGTTTGCATAAAACAGTAGAGAACAATGATTGCAGTAGATTGTATTTCAGATGTAAAAGAATGGACCGGGGTCCACAGTTCACTAGTGGTGTCTCTCCAATAAGATAACTAACATGCTGGGTAAACAAATTACAGCTGGGCAATTGACAATTGATAAGTGCATATAACATGCATGTGTGAGCTGTGGTGTCTACTATGAGATTCATTTGGGCATTACGACAAAGTACATAGACCGCTATCCAGCATGCATCTATGCCTAAATAGTCCACTTTCCGGTTAACATCCGTACCCCTTCCAGTATTAAGTTGCAAGCAACAGACAATTGCATTAAGTAATGTGCGTAATGTAAACAATACATTCATCCTTGAATAAAGCATTGCTGTTTTACCCCTAGTGGCAACAACACATCTACAACCTTAGAACTTGCTGTCACTATCCCAGGTTAAATAGAGGTTGAACCCAACTATCATGCATAAATACCCCCTCTTGGAGTCACAAGTATTCACTTGGCCAAGGCTTCAACAAGTAACGGAGAGCATGCAAGATCACAAATGACATAGACATGATAATATAATATTCAGCTCCACATAGGTATCAATATAAGTCAGATCCCAGCAAACACAACATGTAGCATTACAATAAGATGATCTTGATCATGATAGGCAGCTCACAAGATCTAAACATGATGGCACAAGTGGAGAAGACAACCATCTAGCTACTGCTATGGACCCATAGTCCAAGGATGAACTACTCACGCATCACTCCGGAGGCGGGCATGGCGATGTAGAGCCCTCCGGTGATGATTCCCCTCTCCGGCAGGGTGCCGGGAAGAGCTTCAGAACCCCCCGAGTTAGGGTTGACGACGGCGGCGGCAGCGAATATGTTCTGGATGAAAGGCTCGGTGTTTTAGGGTTTTCACGTCTCGGGGAATAAATAGGCGAAGGGGCGATGTCGGCACCCCCGAGGGGCCCAAACCACAGGCTGGCGGGCGGGTGGGCCGCGCCGCCAGGTGGTTTGGCCACCTCGTGGCTCTTCGTCTCTCCTTCGGACTCCGTGTACGTGTGGAAAAATAGGGACTGGCCTTTTGTTTCGTGCAATTCCGAGAATATTTCCAGAAGTAACTTTCTGAAACCAAAAACAGCAGAAAACAGGGAACTGGCACTGTGGCATCTTGTTAATAGGTTAGTCCCAGAAAATGCATAAAAGTGATATGAAGTGTAATAAAACATGTAGCAAATGGTATAATATAAGCATGGAACAGCAGAAATTATGGATACGTTGGAGACGTATCAGGCCCGCCGCGCTCTTCCCATGGTCACTCCAGTCGAAGTCGTCGTCGTCATCCTCCTCGTCGGGAGGGGCGGCGGCGACTGGTGGAGGTGACCGTGGATCCCCACGCCACCCCTGCGGCGTACGCATCCTCGTCGGGTCAGGGACGTCGGACCACGCGTGCTCGTACGTCCTCCGCACCTCCTCCGGCACCGGAGCAGGAGGCCGGTAGCAGGGCATTCCTCTCCACGCCGGGCTCGTGGGCATACGGCGGGATAGGCTCCCGCGGTAGCGCCCAAGCGCGCTCTGCCGAGCACGCTCGACCTCGTCCAGAAGGCGCTGCGGCGGGCTGGCGGATCCATCTCGTGGAGACGATGCGTTCGTGGCTAGGAATGGTGGATTAGGGTTTAGTCGGCGACAATATATAAAGACCTCCAGGGCAGCGCTAGGGGAGGACACGTGGCTAGGGCAAGCTGGGGGAGGACACGTGGCTGACACGAGTCGTGACCGCAAAGCCCGACTTTAGTCCCGGTTGGTGTTACCAACCGGGACTAAAGAAGCACACGGATCGTGTGTTTCTTTCAAGCGCTTGTGAGACGTTGGATCAGGGGTGTGTTTCTTTTGAGGGATTGTGAGCTGTTGGATCAGCAGTATCACGACCACTTCGTGAGCCACATGACCCGGTTGGTGTTACCAACCGGGACTAAAGAAGCACACGTACCCTATATATAGCCCCCCTCCCGGACATGTTCAGCACTCAGTGTCTACTCATTGTAGTTCATTTTGGCAGTACACGGGTAGCAGAGAGCAAGATTTCTGAGAGGCAGGAGTTCCTAGAGCGGAGGCTGAAGGTGAACCCTCCCCTCGGTCGGATCCAAGCAGCGGCAAGGATCTCTGATGATTAGCAACATCCCCAACACTTGTTCGGACGGTTGCAAATCATCAGAGACGTCTTGCCGCTGTTTGGATCGAAGGCCGATTTGCCGTCTCACGACCACGCGATGATTTGCCGATTTGCCGGTCAGAGTGGCCACTGGAGAAGGTAGGCAGGGGAAACCGTATGTTTTGTTCTATCACTTGGAAATGCTAAAGATCTTGGAGAATGCAGAGATTGTGTTGGTAAAACTGCAGCTGATTGAAGCTTCTTACACATGCTCCTTACATAAAGGTTTAATACATTCCATAGAATGCATTACATAAAAGGTTTAATACATTATTACACATCACCAACATCCCTATCTATTGTTTCTGTTTTCTTCTGAGCCGTAGCCATGGAGAATCTTCATCATTTAACAGGATGCTTGGGTCAGTTTTCACTGTGAAGGGCGGAATTTCATGAAACTTATTATAATCTTCTGACATGTCTGTCTTGTCATCCACTCCCACGATGTTTCTTTTCCCTGAAAGAACTATGTGGCGCTTTGGCTCATCGGACGATGTATTCTTTTGCTTATCTTTTTTTTTTCGGTTTGGTAGACATGTCCTTCACATAGAAAACCTGAGCCACATCATTGGCTAGGACGAATGGTTCGGTGTGGTACCCAAGATTCTTGAGATCCACTGTTGTCATTCCGTACTGCGGGTCTACCTTTACCCCGCTAGCTGCGACCCATTTGCACCGAAATAAAGGGACCTTAAAAGTAGGTCCATAGTCAAGTTCCCATATCTCCTCTATGTACCCATAATATGTGTCCTTCTGCCCATTGTCGTCTGTTGCATCAAAGCGGACACCACTGTTTTGGTTGGTGCTCTTTTTATCTTGGGCCTTCGTGTAAAATGTATTACCATTTATCTCGTACCCTTGGAAAGTACATATAGTCGAAGATGGACACCTGGCCAACAAGTACAGCTGATCTCCAACAATGGTGTTATTCATGAGATGTATCTGCAACCAACTGCCGAAAGTCTTCTCGTGTTCCCCGTCACGGTTTTCGGAGCGTAGAATATTCTTGTGTCTCTCGATATACGGAGCCACCACGGTGGAATTGTGTAGAACTGTGTAGTGTGCTTGAGTGAAAGAATGCCCGTCCCTACATACCGTTGCTTTCCTTCCTAGTGTGCCTTTTCCAGTCAGCCTCCCCTCATACCGAGATTCAGGAACACCAATCGGCTTAAGGTCAGGAAGAAAGTCAACACAAAACTCAATGACCTCCTCTGTTCCATAGCCCTTGGAGATGCTTCCTTCTGGCCTAGCACGGTTACGAACATATTTCTTTAAGACTCCCATGAACCTCTCGAAGGGGAACATATTGTGTAGAAACACAGGACCAAGAATTCTAATCTCTTCGACTAGGTGAACTAGGAGGTGCGTCATAATATTGAAGAAGGATGGCGGGAACAACAACTCGAAGCTGACCAGACATTGGACCACATCAATTTGTAACCCTGATAGACTTTCTCGATCGATTACCTTCTGAGAAATTGCATTGAGGAATGCACATACCTTCACAATGGCCAGTCGAACATTTTCCGCTAGAATTCCCCTCAATGCAACCGGAAGCAATTGCGTCATAAGCACGTGGCAGTCATGAGACTTTAGGTTTTGGAATTTTTTCTCTTTCATATTTACTATTCCCTTTATATTCGACGAGAAGCCAGACGGGACCTTGATACTGAAAAGGACTTCAAAAAAGATTTCCTTCTCTTCCTTGGTAAGAGCGTAGCTGGCAGGCCCTTGAAACTGCCCTGGATGCATGCCGTCTCGTCCTTTATGACGTTCCTGGTCCTCCCGTGCTTCTGGTGTATCTTTTGACTTCCCATACAAGCCCAGGAAGCCTAGAATATTCACGCAAAGATTCTTCGTCAGGTGCATCACGTCGATTGCGGAGCGGACCTCATGGACTTCCCAATAGGGTAGCTCCCAAAATATAGATTTCTTCTTCCACATGGGTGCGCGCTTATCAGCGCCGTTCGGAACAGGTTGGCTGCCAGGACCCTTTCCAAAGATTACTTTTAAATCCTTGACCATACCAAATACTTCAGCACCAGTACGGGTGACAGGCTTCGTCCGGGTTTCTGCCTTGCCATTGAAATGCTTGCCTTTTTGCCTTAAGGGATGCTTGTGCGGAAGAAAACGACGATTGTACGGGTACACATTCTTCCAACATTTGTCCAGATATATACTTTCTGTCTGATCAAACAGTGCGTGCATGCATTGTATCCCTTGTTCGTCTGTCCTGAAATATTACTAAGAGCAGGCCAATCATTGATGGTTACGAAAAGCAACGCTCGTAGGTCAAATGTCTCCTGTTTGTGCTCATCCCACACACTTACACCTGGTTTGGCCCACAACTGCAAAAGTCATCGACTAATGGCCTTAGGTACACATCAATGTCGTTGCTGGGTTGCTTCGAGCCTTGGATGAGCACTGGCATCATAATGAACTTCCGCTTCATGCACAACCAAGGAGGAAGGTTGTAGATACATAGAGTCACGGGCCAGGTGCTGTGACTGCAGCTTTGCTCCCCAAAAGGATTCATGCCATCTGTACTTAGACCAAACCATAAGTTCCTTGCGTCACCTGCAAAGTCCCCGAACTCTCTCTCGATTTTTCTCCATGCCGACCATCAGCGGGGTGCCTCAACTTGTCGTCTTTCTTACGGTCTTCCATGTGCCATCGCAATAACTTGGCATGCTCTTTGTTTCTGAACAGACGTTTCAACCGTGGTATTATAGGAGCATACCACATCACCTTGGCAGGAACCCTCTTCCTGGGTGGCTCGCCCTCAATATCACCAGGGTCATCTTTTCTGATCTTATACCGCAATGCAGTGCATACCGGGCATTTATCCATATTCTCGTACTTCTCACCGCGGGAGAGGATGCAGTCATTAGGGCATGCATGTATCTTCTGCACGTCTAATCCTAGAGGGCAGACAAGCTTCTTTGCTTCGTACGTGCTGGCGGGCAATTCGTTCTTTCTTGGAAGCATCTTCTTCATTAGTACCAGCAACTTTTCAAATGACGAGTCAGTCACACCGGTCTCTGCCTTCCACTTCAGCAATTCCAGTGTGCTACCCAGCTTCTTCTGGCCATCTTCACAAGTTGGGTACAACAATTTGTTGTGGTCCTGTAACATCTGCTCGAACTGCAACCTCTCCTTTTCTGTGTCGCAGTCTCGCCTTGCATCAGAAATGACCTGACCAAGATCATCAACGGGCTCATCTGGTGCCCGTTCTTCGCCCTGACTTTCTTCTTCATTGTCTTCCATTGCGGTATCAGCGTATTCAGGAACATAGATCGGTAGTTGTCATCATCGTTCTCTTCTTCATCGCCGTCTTCCATCATAACCCCTCTTTCTCCGTGTTTGGTCCAAACACTATAGCCGGGCATGAAACCGGACCAAGCAGGTGGCTCTGAATGACTCTTGAGTTAGTGTGATCCTTCACATTCCAACATTTAACACATGGACAAAACATAAAGCCACCCCCATGCTTGTTCGCCTCGGCCGCATCGCGAAAAGAATGCACGCCTGCTCTGTAAGCGGTTGTGCGTCGGTCACCGTACATCCATGGATGGCTCATCTGCATCATACAACTATATATCAAACGCAATGACGATGCTAAAATTAGTACCGCACGGTGACCGACTAGAAAATAGTTGCTAACCTTTTAGGACAAGTGGAAATAAAGAGGTGAAAGCTTAAGTGTGGCTCGGGCACCTCATATCATGTTTGTATTGTGTGAACTCAAATGGCATCACTCTAACAGGCATTTCATCGAACACCTTGAGTGCATATGAAGGAGAGAAAAAATAGCACTAGCCCACACCACCTCCACCAGGAAAAAAACAAAGAGTGAGTGGAGAGGGTGCTGCCATATATATAGGGGTGCCAGCCCTTTAGTCCCGGTTTGAGGGGGGGACCTAGCCGCTGCGGGCCGCGGACCCTTTAGTCCCGGTTTGTATCTCAAACCGGGACAAAAGGGTCCTCACGGGCCGGGACAAAAGGGGGGAGGGGCGCCTGGGCTATTTCGGGCGACGTGGCCTGGCCTTTTGTCGCGGTTTGTAAGTGGGCCGGGACAAAAGGGGTTGGACGAAAGGCCCTGTCTCTACTAGTGAAAATCAAAACTAACTGAAAATTAACTTCATATACTCAGAGAATTAACATAGTAATCAACTAAGCTAGGTGTCTTTGTAAACAACGCACCAGTAGCATGCATGGAGATTAAGTTTAACTTATAAAGGAGCAACATTTTGATGAGAACCCGAAGGTACTTTTGTTAAATAATCACATAATAAAATCAAGACAAAATCACATCTCAAGTAACATGGCACTAATTTGAGCTTGACCTGCAAAAGGCTTAATCACAATGTATAATAAAGATACAGATAACATTTTGATTCTTACATTGTTTCTTCGATGGATTACCGGTACCAACCTGGTCTTTCTGAAGTTGATACAAATTTGAGGGCTGGTATTCCTGCACTAATACTTACTTAAACTTGCATAGTAAAAAACTGTAGGTAAAGAAATATCATAGTTCTGCAAGTGAACAACAATTTTTTTTTTGAGGAACAACAAAGAATTATGAAAATATTTAGTTTGCATATCGATGCAAGAAGGATAAAATTGAATCAATGAATATAGAATCTGATTATCACCACAGTATAATGCACGTTAAAAAGGAAATAACACATGTATAAATTATCTATGATTGGTGAAGGCACAGCTGAACTTACAAAAAAACAAATCCTTCATAATCTAGAGAGCATATCAGCATAAATATGCAAACTAAATTATCATAGTGAATCAAAATCTAACGTCCACATCGTCTGAATTATCATTTGACACTGTTAATTGAGTAGTATGTGCAATTCTCCTTTTTTTTTTGCAGCGTGAGTAGTATAGCTAATTCAACAAAGATAAAAGTAAATTTAATGGAGACAGACTCAGCAGAGTCACTACAGGAAACGCACAAGACACCGACGGCCGGAAGCCGTCGGCGTATAACCTACAGCCGTCGGCGTATAGATACTAGTCTATTTCCACCGTCCGAACTATGCACAAGTAGTAGCATTCTGTTCATTCCTTCGTTTTCTTGGTGTGATCCAGAGCGTGGACGAAAGGGTCGCGGATGACGCAGCGTCAAGTCACGACCTGATCTTATCTTGCTCTTTCGGGGGCGCATTAGCACTACACCGGTCTGATACCATGCTTAGGAGTGTTAGCGAATAGACACATTGGCAACTCTAGTCAATGTCCATTGTGCAACATTGGATGTGAGGATATTTTGCATACTTTTTCACATGTCCGAGAGCAAAACAAGTGTGGGAAAAAATCGGAGTGGCCCATATCATTGATTCGGTTCTGCAACAGGACCAGGAGGGTCCTCTTCTTCTTGTGCATATGATTCTGAATCTAGGATCCTGGGACCCGATGGGAGGGATTGGCCTGCCGGAAATCGTCCTAACCGGAGCTTGGTATATTTGGTGGGAGAGGAGGCAATTTACTCACGGTGAAGATATTCAACCCACATATAGAAACGCTATCTCGATCGGTGTCCTTGTTACAAACTACTGGAGAGCTAAAAAGAAACCGAAAGAGAGAAAGAAGGAGTCGTGGACAAAACCTCTGGAGGGCACCATAAAGATAAACGTGGATGCCGCTTATGATGCTGATTCAGGAAAAGGAATTATGGGAGTGGTGGCAAGAGATAGCAATGGTAAATTTATGATTTCATGTTGCAAAGAACTTCATTTTGTTGCTGACCCGTTCATGGCTGAAGCCTATGCTCTGAGGGAAGGAATCTGCTTAGCTCAATACCTGGGAAGTCATAAATTTATTATACAATCAGATAATGTTCAGGTCATTGAAACTATGCTTGAAGGAGGGTTCTCGGCAACATCATCTTCGGCCATTTTTGATGATTGCAGAATTCTTGCTTCGGGCTTCAGAGAGATTTCCTTTGAGCATTGTAATAGAGAAGCAAATGACACTAGTAGGAAAAGGCTTATAGCCACTAGCGTACCGCTGGCGGACAACAGTTTCGTACGCCAGCGCTACGACCGCGGGCGGGCGGGATTTCGTGTCCGCCACTGGTTCTGGACGTATTGCTGGCGGACACTAGGACCGCCCGCCAGCGGTAGGAGTAGAAATCTGGGAGGAGGCGGCGCAAACTACCGCTGGCGGGCACAACACATGCCCGCCAGCGGTACTTAACGTACCGCTGGCGGACGCAAGACAGTGCCCGCCAGCGGTAGTGGCAGCGGATGAGCTCATCTGGGGAAAAAATGGAGACAGTACCGCTGGCGGGCAGAGTGCACCGTAGGCTAGCGATCGGTTCCGTACCGCTGGCGGGCACACTAGAGCGTCCGCCAGCGCTAAGTTAGCCTGTAATACAAATAAGTAGGAAAATTATATTTATGAAAACAATCTATAAATTTCCTTAGGAACCATTGCTTCCTATATCAAGACAGATCTATGTGTCGAATACGAGCACTTTATCACAAACTATGCGTTGAGAATTGACATAACTTGGTCATTTTGATCGAACTGAAACTTGTAGATGTTTCTACATGATAGTGCTTTTTGTGAAGAATGTTTGTGAAACTTTCGTCGAAAAAAAGTTTATCAGTTCACATAGCAACTAGTACACATAAAAAGTCTCTATGCAAAAAGCAACATAGATCAAATTAATATGCAAAAAGTATCACGGTTACATCTTTATTTAATCTCCGGTTACAGCTGGATCGATCGTCCTCATGCCATTTTTATTTAACTAACTTCTGCCTCGTACTAGGCCGCGGGGTGCATCACGGGGAGCGCTGATCACCCAAAGAGTAGGAACCATCACAGGGTCAATACTCACATGATAAGGATTCCTTTGCATTGCCTGCCATGTATTAGTATACCTCGTATCCAACAGATGCATGTAGCGACGGACGTGCGCATCCTCCTCCCTTATACGGCGACGTACCACCTCCTCGGGGGCTGGCTCCCTCTGGAAGCTCCCTTGCCCACGCGACCTCCACCAAACAAGATCCGGGTCGGCGACTTCGCCCGGATTTCTCACCAATCTACGCGTTCCGGAAGATAACTCCCAGTGCCAGCCGGCGGAGCCCAATCCCGCACAGGGCCGTTATTGTCCAACGGGTGTCCGGCCGCGGCCATCACCTAAGGTACATGCAACCTACGGAGGGGAGGAGGGGATCAGGGAGAAAGGGTAGCGTACACTGGCTTGGGGACAGACTAGGGGAGGTCCACGGAGGCGTGGAGGGGCGCCGGCGGGTGCCACGGGCGTGGAGAGGTCGTCGAGAGGCGCGGACAAGGGCGGCGGCGGCGCGGTGGTGACGCGGTATGATAGCAAATCTGGGGTCTGCCCCTGGCCCTTTATATAGGGGAAAAAACCCTAGAAGTTACCGCTGGCGGACGGCAGACGCTGTCCGCCAGCGGTAACCCTCCCCTAGTCGCGCGGGCCCACCGCGCACCATCCCTATCCACCCGCCGCTGCCCCCGCCACCCACCTAACCCTATCCATTCGCCCCCCACCCATCCCCATCGATCCACCCCCTGCCCCCACCAACCGCGCCGCCCCCTCCCTGCCCCCGCAGCAGCGACCGCTCTGGACCACCGACGCCGCCGTTCCTCGCGCGCGGCCGCTCCCCCGCATGTCTCGCCGCCGCCGTCGCGCCGTCCACGCGCCGTCTCCGCCCGCGCCGTCCACGCCCGCGCCGTCTCCGCAGCCGCGCCGTCCCGAGGTGCTGCCCGTCTCCCTCCTCTCCCTTCTCTCCAACGGGTTGCACCGAAGGTGTTTGCCGAAATGCCAACTTCAATTTTATGTTGATAGTTGATAGATTCGTGATGTTGATAGTTGCTAATAGATGCTAGTTGATGTTGATAGTTGATAGTTGATAGATTTGTAGTACATGAAGTGAGATGAAAAATTTCATAAGTGCTTGTGGTGGTGGCCTTGTGGCTATGTATGAAATGTTTGCAGGTACCTTTAGAGACCCTCGAGATTGTCGGAATGCTGATTAACTTCCATTCCGGCAAATTCGGGTACTCATATGTCATATTTTTAGCCAAAGTCATGCCAAAATTTCTCGTGAATTTTGGCATGACTTTGGCCGAAATGTTGTTCTGTTTTGTATTCTTATTAGGTTGTCGATGATTAAAATGTTGTTATGTTTCATCTCATTACAATTTCTGTACTGTAATTTGTTGTTTAACATTTTTTTATTTACCTTGCATGCAGAGAATGCCGCCGCGCCGCCGCTCTATGAGCGGGTTCATTGGCGTCCGTGGCCGGCCATCTGGCCGCTGGTCCGCGGAGATCACCGTGGACGGCCACCGTTGGTACATGGGGACTTTCAACACGGCGGAGCTCGCCGCGCGCGCATTCGACGCGGCAGCCTGGAGGTTTGGACGGCTGCGTTCCGAGCTCAACTTCCTCGACGTTCCGAACCGGGCGGAGGCTGAGTTCCTCGCGCCGCCCATGGAGATCGTCGACGTAGACGAGGTGAGGCGTAACCGCCGCGAGGGGAGAGCTCGCCGCGTTGCCGAGATCGACGAGTGGCGGATGGACACGCTGCGCCAGAACCGCCCCGATCTGGTGCAGGCGGAGCTGGACTTCTACGCCTCGAGGAACAAGAAGAGGCAGGCGAGCTCCGACGTCGCCGGACCCTCCAGTGCAGCGCCGCCGTGCAAGAAGACCGGCGACGATTCGTCGTCGAGCATGGACTCGAGCTTCTGGGATGATCTCGATGGGTCGGACGACTCATCCGACATCAGTTCATGCTGGGGTCATCTCGATGAGTAGTTTTAGGTTAAATTTCAAGTTAGGTTAAGGGATGAACTAATGCATGCTGTTTACCTTATCGAACTTTAGCTTAATTAAGTACTATGTCGTGTTAGGTTAATTTGTGATGCATATATGTGTGATGAACTAATTAAGGTATCTATGTATAGCACATGAGCTTGCTAGGTATAGTTTTAGCTTTCACATTGATAGTTTTTGGGATGATGATCCCCCTAGTTTCCTTTTCCCTAAATTAATAAACGATGTAAGTGTGTTTGAGGTTTAATAGAGAGGTGGTTAAAATTCAAAAAAAAACACTACACCGGTGCATTGTGGTGGAGGCATCATCTACAACTACAACAAAGTACAGTAGGACCAAGACAGACAGGGATGCGTCGTCGTCCTGGACCGAGGGTAGCACGGCACTGCACGGAACGGAAGGGACCGGGCCGGGGTACATCTCGGCTGCGCACGGATGGAACGCGACGTGACAGCGTCGGCCGTCGAGTGGTAGGGTAGCCGTCGAGTGTTTTTTCCCGCTTTGCAATGGTTGGCTATGTAAGATTGGAATAATCACAACTTGTATTGATTCAACCATCGGGTACAGTTTATATATTACGTCAACAACACCGACTATGAAACCTATTAGGAAACCTAGAACAACCGACATAGGAGTCCTAATCGTATACTCTAACATCCCCCGCAGTGTCAACGGCAGGCTCGACGACGTTGAGACTGAAGCGAATATCTTGGAACGGCAATGTAGGAAGACCTTCGGTGAATATATCAGCAAACTGAGCACTGGTTGGAACATGTAAAACACGAACTTGGCCCAGTGCAACCTTCTCTCGAACAAAATGAATGTCAATCTGGATATGCTTGGTACGCCTGTGCTGCACTGGATTACGGGACATGTAAACTGCTGAAAATTATCACAATAAACGATAGTGGCCTGCTGAATAGGACGATGCAGCTCCGATAATATCTGACGCAGCCATACTGTTTCGGCAACGGCATGTGCCACTGATCTATACTCAGCTTGAGCGGATGAACGGGAGACCGTAACCTGTCTTTTAGATGACCATGAAATCAAATTGTTACCAAGAAAAACACAGTATCCGGACGTGGATCGACGAGTATCTGGGCAACCGGCCCAGTCCGCATCGGAATATGCTGTCAAAGAAGTAGGGGAAGATGAATTTACATGAAGACTGTGGTCTAGGGTGCCCATGAGATAGCGAAGAATACGTTTAATATGGTTGTAGTGAGGAAGATGAGGATCATGCATGTAGAGGCAAGCTTGTTGAACGGCATAAGAAATTTCAGGACGAGTGATAGTAAGATATTGAAGTGCACCAGCGATACTACGGTAAAGAGTGGAATCAGAAAAAGGTTCGCCGTCCGAGGATAGTTTGGAGCTAGTATCAACATGAGTACGTGATGGCTGACAATCGGCGTATAGATGCTAGACGGTGGCACGACGCGGCACTAGTCTATTTCCACCGTCCGAACTACGCACAAGTAGTAGCATTATGTTCATTCCTTTGTTTTCTTGGTGTGATCCAGAGCGTGGACGAAAGGGTCGCGGATGACGCAGCGTCAAGTCACGACCCGATCTTATCTTGCTCTTTCGGAGGCGCATTAGCACTACACCGGTCTGATACCATGCTTAGGAGTGTTAGCGACTAGACACATTGGCAACTCTAGTCAATGTCCGATGTGCACCATTGGATGTGAGGATATTTTGCATACTTTCTTCACATGTCCGAGAGCAAAACAAGTGTGGGAAAAAATCGGAGTGGCCCATATCATTGAATCGGTTCTGCAACAGGACCAGGAGGGTCCCTTCTTCTTGTGCATATGATTCTGAATCTAGGATCCTGGGACCCGATGGGAGGGATTGGCCGGCCGGAAATCATCCTAACCGGAGCTTGGTATATTTGGTGGGAGAGGAGGCAATTTACTCACGGTGAAGATATTCAACCCACATATAGAAACGCTATCTCGATCGGTGTCCTTGTTACAAACTACTGGAGAGCTAAAAAGAAACTGAAAGAGAGAAAGAAGGAGTCGTGGACAAAACCTCTGGAGGGCACCATAAAGATAAACGTGGATGCCGCTTATGATGCTGATTCAGGAAAAGGAAGTATGGGAGCGGTGGCAAGAGATAACAATGGTAAATTTATGATTGCATGTTGCAAAGAACTTCATTTTGTTGCTGACCCGTTCATGGCTGAAGCCTATGCTCTGAGGGAAGGAATCTGCTTAGCTCAATACCTGGGAAGTCATAAATTTATTATACAATCAGATAACGTTCAGGTCATTGAAACTATGCTTGAAGGAGGGTTCTCGGCAACATCATCTTCGGCCATTTTTGATGATTGCAGAATTCTTGCTTCGGGCTTCAGAGAGATTTCCTTTGAGCATTGTAATAGAGAAGCAAATGAGGTAGCACATGAGCTTGCTAGGTATAGTTTTAGCTTTCACATTGATAGTTTTTGGGATGATGATACCCCTAGTTTCCTTTTCCCTAAATTGATAAACGATGTAAGTGTGTTTGAGGTTTAATAGAGAGGTGGTTAAAATTCAAAAAAAAAACACTACACCGGTGCATTGTGTTGGAGGCATCATCTACAACTACAACAAAGTACAGTAGGACCAAGACAGACAGGGATGCGTCGTCGTCCTGGACCGAGGGTAGCACGGCACTGCACGGAACGGAAGGGAGCGGGCCGGGGTACATCTCGGCTGCGCACGGATGGAACGTGACGTGACAGCGTCGGCCGTCGAGTGGTAGGGTAGCCGTCGAGTGTTTTTTCCCGCTTTGCAATGGTTGGCTATGTAAGATTGGAATAATCACAACTTGTATTGATTCAACCATCGGGTACAGTTTATATATTACGTCAACAACACGACTATGAAACCTATTAGGAAACCTAGAACAACCGACATAGGAGTCCTAATCATATACTCTAACATCCCCCGCAGTGTCAACGGCAGGCTCGACGACGTTGAGACTGAAGCGAATATCTTGGAACGGCAATGTAGGAAGACCTTTGGTGAATATATCAGCAAACTGAGCACTGGTTGGAACATGTAAAACACGAACTTGGCCCAGCGCAACCTTCTCTCGAACAAAATGAATGTCAATCTCGATATGCTTGGTACGCCTGTGCTGCACTGGATTACTGGACATGTAAACTACTGAAATATTATCACAATAAACGATAGTGGCCTGCTGAATAGGACGATGCAGCTCCGATAATAACTGACGCAGCCATACTGTTTCGGCAACGGCATGTGCCACTGATCTATACTCAGCTTCAGCAGATGAACGAGAGACCGTAACCTGTCTTTTAGATGACCATGAAATCAAATTGTTACCAAGAAAAACACAGTATCCGGACGTGGATCGACGAGTATCTGGGCAACCGGCCCAGTCCGCATCGGAATATGCTGTCAAAGAAGTAGGGAAAGATAAATTTACATGAAAATCGTGGTCTAGGGTGCCCTTGAGATAGCGAAGAATACGTTTAATATGGTTGTAGTGAGGAAGACGAGGATCATGCATGTAGAGGCAAGCTTGTTGAACGGCATAAGAAATTTCAGGACGAGTGATAGTAAGATATTGAAGTGCACCAGCGATACTACGGTAAAGAGTGGAATCAGAAAAAGGTTCGCCGTCCGAGGATAGTTTGGAGCTAGTATCAACATGAGTACGTGATGGCTGACAATCAAGCATACCAGCACGTGAGAGAAGATCAAGTATATATTGGTGTTGAGAGAGAATCAAACCAGTGGAATCACGATTAACGGCAATGCCTAGAAAGTGATGAAGTAAAACTAGATCAGTCATGGAAAATTCGGAGATAAGAAGGGAAATGATGTGATCAAGAAAAGTTTGAGAGGAGGCAGTAAGAATGATGTCTTCAACATAAAGTAGTAAGTAGGCGGTATGTGTGTCTTTGTGAAAAACGAAGAGAGATGTGCCGAAAAGAGAAGGGACAAAACCAATGGTTTGAATAAAGGTAGAAAAACGTTGAAACCAGGCACGGGATGCTTGTTTTAAACCATACAAGGATTTCTGAAGAAGACATACATGATTAGGAGAGGAAGGATCCACAAACCCTTGGGGTTATTGACAATAGACAGTTTCTTGGAGAGATCCATTTAGAAAAGCGTTTTTCACATCAAGTTGATGAATAGGCCACGTGGAAGCTATATCAATGCTAAGAACGGTGCGAATTGTACTAGGTTTGACCACAGGAGAGAAAGTTTCATCAAAGTCAATACCGTGCTGCTGAGAATAACCACGACAAACCCAATGAGCTTTGTAACGAGAGAGAGTACCATCTGAGTGAAATTTGTGACGGAAAACCCACTTGCCGGAAACGACATTTGCACCGTGAGGACGAGGAATGAGCTGCCATGTGTTGTTTTGAAGTAAAGCGTGGAATTCATCTTTCATAGCCGCAGCCCAATGTGGATCAAGCAGAGCGACCTTATAGGAGTTAGGAATAGGAGAAACAGACGGGGTGGCATGTAAATTTAGACGATCTACTGTTTGACGAAACCCTGATTTTGCACGCGTGCGCATGACGTGATCGTTATGAGGAGCAGTAGTGGGTACAGCACGGACTGGGAGAATTGGAGGAGTGGGTACAGCACGGGCTAGGAGAGTCGGGGTCCGGCGCAGCGGAAGAAACGGACACCGGAGAAGGCGGATCATCTTGCGCAACATAGTGGTCTGCCGCAGCAGGGAATTGGTCGGTTTGTGTTGCCGCGGCAGGAGCGGGTGGCGTGGTGTCGAGTGGCGTGGTGTTGGGTGGCGCTGTGTTGGGTGGCGCGGCAGTGAAATCGGACGAAAGCTCAGCCACGACAGGAACTCGTACCGTAGGTAGGAGAGCAGGGCGTGGGGGAGAAGGTGGAGGAGAGGAATTGGTAGGAGGTGTGCGGCTAGCAAAAGGAAAGACGTGCTCGACAAATGTGACGTGACGAGACACATGAACACGACCCGAGAGCATATCCAGGCAGCGATAACCTTTGTGTTCATCAGAATAACCAAGAAACAACAAGGGATGGAACGAGGTGCTAGTTTGTTTGGAGATGTGGCATAGGAATTTGGAAAACAGAGACAACCGAAAACTCGAAGATCAGAATAGTTGGGGTGACAAAGAAAGAGAGAGAAATAAGGTGTAGTGTGGGGGTGACCGAGGCGTTGATTCCACAGATCGACGGAGGCCAGTAGGGATGAAGGTTGGGCAGCGGCAGGGGCTCCGTGTAGAGAGTAGAGATCACCAGAACTAGTGAAGCGTGCGATCTCCCCTTGGTCAGGAAATCCTTTACAGACAAACCAAAAGGATCAAATTCGACGAAAACAAGATTATCAGAAGTGAATTTGCGAACGGAAATTAAATTTTTAATTAGGACTGGTGCAACAAGAACATCCCGAAGTAAAAGAGGTTTAGAGGATGTATGTATTTGGGTTTGACCGACATAGTGGATGGGTATGGAGGAACCATCACCAAGGGTAATGGAAGAAAAAGGAGAACAGGTGCAAGATGACAACATATTACGCGAAGAAGACTGACTAGATGCACCAGAATCAAAAATCCAGTCCATACCTGAGTTTCCTTGAGCAGCAAAGTTGTTCATGGCCTGCAAAAAGGCAGCTTGATCCCAAGTCGGCGCAGGTGCAGGCAGCTGAGGTGGTGTAGTCGATGACGAGGGCAGGGCTATCGGGGCATGCATCTGGTATAGAGTATAGTTACCACTGCTTCGGTGAGAGCGCCATAGGGGTAGTATGTCGGAGCAGCGTGGTAGGCATGCGCAGGAGGACGCGATCCAAGGAGTCCTGGTGCACCGGTGGGGGGACGCAGGCCAGGCATCCAGGAGCCAGAGAAGGCTGGCGGAGCACCGATAGGTGAGGGAGCAGACCAGGGCATGGGCCATGCTTGCACCATCCCTGTCCATGGATCATGCGGAGGACGCCAGCTTGGAGACGCAGGAAGAGCCGATGGTGGTGCAGGAGCGCTGCTGGGCGGTGGCACGGATGGTGTAGATCGTGGCGGCCGGTAGATAGGATTCTTGCCACGGTAATTACGGTTGGGACGCCATCCAGGTGGGGGTTGTGGCGTGGGAAGCATGGCAGCGGATGCGGGCGGCACGGCTGTAGGAGCCGGTGGCGCTGAAGGCGCTGATGGTCGAGCCGCAGCATGAAACACCTTGGGGCGAGAATCCTTGTGAGCTTGTGTCTCCGCGGTGAGCTGTAACATAGAGCACACCTCGGCGAAGGTCGGAGGAGGCCGCATCATTGGGATGAAGGAGGCCTGCTTGTCGAATTCCTCACTGAGCCCGACGACCACGATGTTGATGAGTTGCGAGTCGCTGATGATGTCCCCAAGTTCCCGAAGTTCGTCGCCGATGGCCTTGATGCGCTGGCAGAAGAGATTAACTCGAGTGTCTCCTTGAGACATGTTGCGGAGCTCGCTGTGAAGAACGTTTTTCCGGGCATCGCTGTTACTCTGAAACAGCTGACGCAGAGAGGCCCAAATCTCGGCGGCGGTGGCACCATCATGATCAAGCATGTTGAAGATTTCAGTAGAGATGCGGGTGTAGAACCATTGGACGATCGCGAGATCATCCTTGACCCATTAATTGAGGATCATCTGGGCGAGGGACACTAGTGGCGGCGACAAGGTGGAGATCAAACAGATGTCGCCAGTGATAGTAATTGTGGGCGGCGAGGTCAAGAACAATAGGCACAAAGGGGCTAACATCGGCAATGGTGTCTGCTAGAGACATTGGGGGTAGCAATTAGGTAGTAGGAGACGACGGAACGAGAGAAGAGGAGGAGTTGGCGGCGGTAGCGTTGGTAGCGGCGGCGGCGGCCTTTTTGGTGAAGTAGTCGGGAGGGGGAAGAGGCGGCAGCGTGGGAGGCGCAGCCATGCCCTAGCTAGGATCGATATCAAATACCATGTAAGATTGGAATAATCACAACTTGTATTGATTCAGCCATCGGGTACAGTTTATATATTACATCAACAACCGACTATGAAACCAATTAGGAAACCTAGAACAACAGACATAGGAGTCCTAATCCTATACTCTAACAGGCTAACCAAGCGCTATATGTTCCATCAGAGGTCAGGAATTTGATTCCCGTGGGTGCCTGTTTCAACTACTCAAGAAGAACTGATTCCGGTGGAGGGAGATTACGGCCAAGGACGATCGTACGTTGGGAACGTGGAGGAGGAGCCGTACCGGATCAACTCTCCAAAAAGTTCCGATTCGCTCGCTCCCATGTCGATCGCCTGTGCTCTTTTTTTTGTCGGCTCGTTCAACCAGTGGTAATTTACTTCAGAAACTTTTTTTTTTGATTTAATAGCTTTCAATCATCAATCAACATCGGGTTTACAATTATTCTCCAAGCAACTAGAGATAAAACGAGGAATAAAATTAACCCAAATACATCTTCTTCTAGCCTCCGTTGCCTATTTTGCGCAGAGGTGCGCTCCTTCATTTGCTTCCCTCCCGATGAACCTGAGCTCGAACGACATCAGATTGGCACTGAGCTCTTCTATTTCTTGCAGAATCGCGGCAATTTCTGACCACCCCTTGTCTCTGTCTTTCCAGAGATTCACCACTTGTTGCGCGTCCGTCTCAACGACAACACGAGAGTAACGTACTGACGAGGCAATTTGGACTCCATCCCTGACTGCCAATGCTTCCATAATCAGCGAGCTTGCCGCATGACCATACCAAATTGCATGTCCTCGAATCATGGCACCATTGTGATCCCGGATCAACATGCCCGTTGCACCTTCTCCTGAAGATAATGAGTAGCTAGCATCTACATTAACCTTCACCGTGCCTTGACAGGGTAGACTCCATCTCGCCCGAGGCTTAGGGGATCTAGCAACCAGACCACGCCCAGCTTTGGATAGGTCTCTGAAGCAATGTCTACTGTCCACTTGACAGACTGCGCCACCGATCTTACAGTACCTTCGTGATCACGCGCATTTCTCTGTGACCACACGGCCCATCCTCCACATAAAATGACAGCAGCTGCATCCATCAACATCCTGTCACTATCTATGATATCCAAAGCCCAGGATTCCGGATGAAGATCCGGAACCTTAAAACGAAGTGGCTAGATCTCTTGCAAAAATACTTTCACCCAAGTACATTCAAATAGAGCATGTTTAATTGATTCCTTCCGTCCACAGGCACGACAGAAGGGCAGTTTCTCGATGTGTCTAGATGTCAGAACAGCTCGGCAAGGAATAAAGGATTTGATCACCCTCCACGAAAAGTTCCTGACTTTGGGGGGAACCGGCATTTTCCACAACTTCTTCCATGGGGAGTTATCTGCATCCATCGATCCCATGACTGGGTAGCCACCGCCTCTAGTCCTCCGTCACTTGAAGACGCGATCGACGAACGGGCGGGCCGTATCCCGTACACGCCGCATCTGGAATCCGTCCGGCTAACTTTAATTTTTTTTCCTATGAAAGCATCTTTGCATTTAGTCCATAAATCAATACTATTTTTAGTCAAAGATAGCAACCATTCTTTAGCACGTCCTCTCAAAGAGAAAGGAAAAAGTTTCAGTTTAATAATATCACCATCTACTTCCTTATACTTTTGCATCTCACAAAGTTCGTTGGGAAACCCCAAGAGAAAGGTATGAAGCAGTGTAGCAGCAGTTTCCCTCAGTATGAAACCAAGGTTTAATCGAACCAGTAGGAGCAAGAAATCACTTCGGAAGGTTGTTGGTGGCGCCGTTTACTCGATCACCAACGTGGAATCTGCACACAACACATCAAACTACTTTGCGCCAACGAAACAGTGAGGTTGTCAATCTCACCGGCTTGCTGAAAACAAAGGATTAAACGTATGGTGTGGAAAACAGTAGTAAATTGCAGAGAATGAAAAGAACAATGTTTGCAGTTGGTTGTATTATCTGTGTAAAAGAATGGACCGGATTCACTAGTGGTGTCTCTCCATAAAAGATAACTAACATGCAGGGTGAACAAATTACAGCTGGCAATTGACAAAATATTGAGCGCATGACAATGCATATATATGACATGATGATTACTATGATATTCATGTGGGCATTACGACAAAATACATAGACCGTTATCCAACAGCGTCTATGACTAATAATCCACCTCCAGGTTGTCATCCGAGTTCCCCGTTGGTATTAAGTTGCAAGCAACAGATAATCGCATTAAGTAATGTGCGTAATGTAAACAAATGCATTAGACCTAACGGCGCACCATTAAGCTAAGCATCGTTTATTTTATCCCTAGTGGCAACAACACATCCACAATCTTAGAAGTTGTTGTCACTCTCCCAGATTACCGGAGGCATGAACCCACTATCTAGCATAAATACTCACTCTTGGAGTTACAAGCATCTACTTGGCCAAAGCATCTACTAGTAACGGAAATCATGCAAGATCATAAATAACATATAAGATAGATTGATAATCAACTTGACATAGTATTCAATATTCATCGGATCCCAGCAAACACAACATGTAGCATTACAATAAGCTGATCTTGATCATGATAGGCAGCTCACAAGATCTAAACATGATAGCATAAAGTGGAGAGACAACCATCTAGCTACTGCTATGGACCCGTAGTCCAAGGATGAACTACTCACGCATCACTCCGGAGGCAGGCATGGTGATGTAGAGCCCTCCGGTGATGATTCCCCTCTCTGGCAGGGTGCCGGGAAGAGCTTCTGAACCCTCCCGAGCTAGGGTTGACGGCGGCGGCGTCTCTGAACTTTTCGTGGATAATGGCTCGGGTGTCTAGGTTTTTCCCGTGAAGATGAATAAATAGGCGAAAGGACGGCGGCTGGAGACGCCCGTGGGGCCCACACCACCCCACGGCGCGGTAGCGGGGGCCCGCACCGCCCCATGGTGTGGCTGGCTCGTGGCTCCCCTCCGTCTCTCCTTTGGACTCCGTGTACGTGTTGGAAAAATAGGAGGTTATGTCCAAGTTTCGTCCAATTCCGAGAATATTTCCATACTAGCTTTTCTGGAATACAAAAACAGCAGAAAACAGGAACTGGCACTGTGGCATCTTGTTAATAGGTTAGTCCCAGAAAATGCATAAAAATGCTATGAAGTGTATATAAAACATGTAACAATTGGTATAATATCAACATGAAACATCAGAAATTATAGATACGTTTGAGACGTATCAAGCTCGAACGACATCAGATTGGCACTGAACTCTTCTATTTCTTGAAGAATCGCGGCAATTTCTGACCGCCCCTTGTCTCTGTCTTTCCAGAGATTCACCACTTGTTGCGCGTCCGTCTCAACGACAACACGAGAGTAACGTACTGACGACGCAATTTGGACTCCATCCCTGACTGCCAATGCTTCCATAATCAGCGAGCTTGCCGCATGACCATACCAAATTGCCTGTCCTCGAATCATGGCACCATTGTGATCCCGGATCAACATGCCCGTTGCACCTTCTCCTGAAGATAATGAGTAGCTAGCATCTACATTAACCATCACCGTGCCTTGACTGGGCAGACTCCATCTCGCCCGAGGCTTAGGGGATCTAGCAACCAGACCACGCCCAGCTTTGGATAGGTCTGAAGCAATGTCTACTGTCCACTTGACAGACTGCGCCACCGATCTTACAGTACCTTCGTGATCACGCGCATTTCTCTGTGACCACACGGCCCATCCTCCACATAAAATGACAGCAGCTGCATCCATCGACACCCTGTCACTATCTATGATATCCAAAGCCCAGGATTCCGGATGAAGATCCGGAACTTTAAACGAAGTGGCTAGATCTCTTGCCAAAATACTTTCGCCCAAGTACATTCAAATAGAGCATGTTTAATTGATTCCTTCCGTCCACAGGCACGACAGAAGGGCAGTTTCTCGATGTGTCTAGATGTCAGAACAGCTCGGCAAGGAATAAAGGATTTGATCACCCTCCACGAAAAGTTCCTGACTTTGGGGGGAACCGGCATTTTCCACAACTTCTTCCATGCGGAGTTATCTGCATCCATCGATCCCATGACTGGGTTGCCACCGCCCCTAGTCCTCCGTCACTCCTGAAGACGCGATCGACGAACGGGCGGGCCGTATCCCGTACACGCCGCATCTGGTTCCGCTTCCATCCCATCCCGTCGCACCGGCCGGAACCGGACGTGGCCGGGACGTCGGTACTCCATCTGAGAGCGGCTCATGCGTGGACACGTCGTCCAAGCAACGAAACGCAACTACTCAGATCTTATTGCGACCAGTCGATGCTCCGATGGGGTGGCCACCTGAGGCGGCGAGCCAAGATAGCGTGCCACGGCCTCCTTGGCCAGCTGCTCGATGTTGGCACCTTCAGGGTGCAACTCGGTGATCCCGTTGCTCCTCCGCGCGGATGGCGGCTCCACCTCCTTCTCATGGACAAACGTCGTGGCCAGCGTGCCCAAAACGGAGGTCACGAGCGGCGTCGAGATCCGGATGATGAAGCCCGACAAGTCTGGCTGCCCGGAGCCTGCCTCAAGAGGGCTGAACACTCCTGGAAGAGCACCCCCACCGGGCCCGGCGAGGCCCTCTCCAGTGGGCAGTCATCAACAATCTGGACCAACTCCCTTATGTTCTGCTCCGCATGGCTGGGTGTACCAAAACCCACCCGCTCATGTAGGCTGGGCATATCAGTTACATCAACATCAATTTGGACCATCTTCTCCAATGTCATAACCTCCAAGTTTAGGTCACTTAAACCTATCAGCTCCTCCAATGCCACGGGCATGGCAGACTCTTGCAGGTTTAGCGTGGTTTGAACCTCGGCACGCTCCAAAGCAACTTGGAGGCGAATGCCTTCGCCGTTTGGCCTCTTTTCCTCGTCAAAACATATGGGACGAAAAAAATCATCGGTAAAGTCGTTTACAGATTTGATCTTATTAATTTAAGCTGTTTAAGGCGTGGAACCAAGAGAACATGGAGTCCAGAGGTCAATGAACTTACTAGCAGATGATCGAGATCCTTTGAATGATCATGCGCGGTGCGTGCCACGTTTGCACATGCACCAAACGTTCCACTTACACATGCACGCCTTCCTTCCTACACGATTCGTCATTTCACGTGCACCGGTGTTGCTGTTATCCATGGCGTCCGCACGAACACGAGGGTTGGACTGGATCGGCGGGTCAAGTGCACGTTGCGAGACGCAGTACGCACGCGGGTAGTCATGCTAGCTGCAGGTCTCCAGTCTGTGCTTATGTTAATCCGCATCTTCGGAGGTGGCATCGGAACACACAGGACGTACTACCAACTACAGCAGCCGGGAGGAGACCAGATCTTGGAAGCCGGCTCATTGTCTCACTTTGGCCATGTCTGGCTTAAACAAATGGATTCGTGATTTTTTTTTGTAATTACACACGAAAGGGACATTTGAATGGTTGCATATGGGGGAGCAACACTTGGAAATAAAATACACATGAATGATTTGCTCACATCACATGGATTTGCGTAATGAAATAATCAGCAAGGTTCATTGCGGAAAGTGTGTTTGGCTCCCGAGCTCTGGTGACCCTGGTGATTTAAAAAAAATCTGAAAAAAGTCCCGTATGTGGCCAATGATGCTTTCCACAAACTTGCAAAATATCAACTTCAAATACTTTGTATTTTTCTCTACACAAAAATGATAAATTTGGAGATCTGAAAACATACACATTCAGATCCAAACTTTTGTCTTTTTCGTGTAGCTCAAAATATAAAGTATTTGAAATTGGTTTTTTGTAAGTTTGTGAAAAACATCATTGCCTACATCCGGGATATTTTTTAGATTTTTCTGAAACTTTTAGATGACAAGGATAGGGTTTCGGGGTGCTTCTGGGTTACATTAGTCATCGGCTCCACGTGACGTCACAGAGTCGGTGTCGTTCGGTACAACCGCTGGTACGAGCGCACCCGCTCATGTCATGCACCGGCAAGCACTTTGTTGCTTCGTTTCGTTCTCCCTTTTCTTGGAAATCTTTCCTCCTATAGCACTTTCCATATATGCATGAATTTTGTTATAAGTATGTCCATGTCACCAAGGAATAAGATAAACAGAACATTTACATCTTTGCATTTACAAGTGATTAGTAGCAGAATGAGTGGTGATCAAAGAAATTTTAGAATATCCAGTTTAATCGAAGATAAAAATGAGTATAAAATACAATCGTCAAAGCCCCCAAGCTTAAAACTCGAACGTCCTTGACAAGAAACAAAAACCATAAGGAAACCAGAGTTTAAACCGGAAAATGGGAAGATTAGTTCACTCTGACCCTGTCAAAATTAATGCCACTCATTTATATAGACGATCGTATATTAATGTGGAGATTCTGAGTAGCAATAATAGTGGAGATTGTGAGATCGTCATTGCATTACTTCAATCTGTACTGTTGTGAATAGTGAAACTGCTTTAATTGTGGATTGGAGTCCCCTCTTTATATAAACCCTAGCAAGGCAACTTCACCATATGCCCGAAGTCGGAGGATTGTGAGAGCTATTGTAATGAACACATGGAAGATAACAAATATGGCAGGATTAATGTGCTTATAAGCTGGAGAGCGACCAAATACAAGACATAATATAAGAAATTTAACATCGTATGGATAGAAGTAGGAGGCATCAGGAGGATGGAAAATCCAAATAGTGAGACAAGATATACACTAGCTAGCAACATGAGTGAGAACGTCGATCGTCCCAGGTGTTGTCACCGGCCGGATGTGTCGCAGGTTAATTAATCTTCCTGGCGAGTGGAACCTCTTGGTAAAGTACGGAGATGCTTCCTGAGTGACACGCCTGACAGATGCGTAACGCGACACGACATAACTGAGTTGTATGTTCTGAACGCGTCCACCCTCTCGATTGGTAGTCTAGATAGCTGACTGCTTCTTTCACATGAAAACTTAGCATAACTAAATGTAATACACGTACACGCCGTATCCCATACAAGCCGCATCTGGTTCCGCTCCCATCCCATCCCGTCGCACCGCACGCGTCGATAGAGCGCAACCACCCAGATCGATTCGCCTCCATTAGGCCATGTTTGTTTCTAGAGTTTTTGTGGAAATTGGTGGAAGCTTGGCCGTTTTGCCATTTTTCCTTCTCCGTCAAACGCATGGGATGAAAAAGCTAGCCATCAGAGAAGTCGTTTGCAAGTTTGATCTGATTAATTTATCCTGTTTGAGGCATGCATGCATGCATGGAACCAAGAGAATACCTAGTCGTCTGCACATGCACCCACCCCACGTTACGCTTACACATGCACCCGTACGTACGTGTCGCTCTTATCCATACGTCTTCCTTCCTTCCCACACGATATTATAAGTTTCACGTGCAGCACCGCGCGGTGTCGCGCGCGCACGCACGAACACGAGGGTTGGACTGGCCACGTCTGGATCGATCGGCAGCCCGACCAACTGCACGTTGCGCGACTAGAGGATGCATGCACGACCAACTGCGGGGTCATCCTTCCTAGCTGCAGCTGACTGGTATAGATGCGTTGGGTCCGGTTCGGCCCGCTGACCCGCTGGACCAGACTTGTGTTTTGTTACCGATAGGATAACGGGCCGACCCACGAAAAAATAGGGTCATCGTGAACCTGAACCTTTGGACCCTAGGGTCGAATCGAACCTCCATCTCTCCTCGGCAGAGCACAGACGACGCCGCCGCCACACGGCCAGGCGAGCCACCGGCACCGGAATAAACTCGTCATCCTAGAGCACGACGACCCCGCTGACGGATCCTACTTTCCGGCTTGTCTCCATCCACGCCATCGGACGGCCGGAGTAAGTCAGCCCGCCGGCCGCCGGAACCGGGCGACGCTGCGGGAGGCGCTCGCAGCCGGGGAGCGCCCAGAGCTCGCGGAGCACGCCGTTCCCTACACCCTCTCCAGTAGCGGCTCTCCCCCATGCCGGCCTCTCCACCCTCTGACTCCTCTCCCATCTGCCGTCATCGAAGCCCAGGTACTGACGCAAGAACATTCTTGGTTGTTGGTTCAGAATATTCTTCGAGGCCACCAAGTTTCTGTATATATGAGTATGCTCTGTAGTGTGTGGTCAATTATCTACTGAGAGGTGTTTCTCTTTCATGTTTTTTCCTAATTTGATCTTGATGTTGTTGCAATAGTAGTGTAGTGACTGAATTTAGAGCTACAAGAGAGACGAGTATGTTTTTGGACGTTTTGTTGGAGCTGTAGACCTGTAGCTACATATAGTTCTATACAAGTTTCTGTATCTATGGTGGTCACCAAATTGTAGTATTTCTTGAATAATTCAGAACTACAATTTTCTTGAATAATTCTGTAGTGTGGTGAATCTAGTTGCTGTATTCAGAACTGCAAGGTCATTTGAAGCAGCTGATGTGGAGTTGTGGAGTAGTGGAATTCGATTTTGCTCGGTGATGCCTAGTCATTTGGATTTTGCTCGATGTGGAGTAATGCTCAGTAATATGATGTACTTTGTTGTAGTATTTCCCTAAAATGAATTAACGATCATATACTCCAGTAATATGATGAATGCAAACTAGTGTGCTATTTTGTGCCAAAGTGTTTTAAACTTGCAAATCAAACTGTTACTTATCAAGTTGCCTTTATTTTCTCTTCATTGTACCATTCGTTGCATTTATATATATCTTCTCCATATTTTCTCCAGATGCCAAGCCAAGAGCAAGAGCATGAGCAGCAAGATGCCCAAGAACATGGCCCCATCATCTCCCTGGTCTTACTGCTACCTGTAGGTACTAAGAAATAAGCATTCCTTTTTTACTTATGTGCTTTTCTTCTCTTCTTTACAGAACAAGTAGAAGTTGCATCCAAAAGGTCTGAGTGGAATTGGAAGGGTGGACATTAACTTTTATTGCTGTGATTGTTAAGATGCCAAGAAATCACTTTGAGGTCTTTGAATTGTAGTTTGTAGCAAATGCTTCGGTCCGTTGGTGTTTACTGTCTAGATGCCAAGAAGCCATTTGTTCAGCTCAACATTTTTTTTACTGCTGCTACGTATCCTTGGTCATGTATTGATGTTGTAGTGCTGCTACTACCGTTGTACTGCTGCTGTCGTACAAAGATCCAGCAGCATTTATACTGATGCTATTACTGTTTTTTTAACCTTACTGCTACTATTACTGTTGGATTGATTGGCTATACATGTTCATGTACTGTTTCCTGTACTGCTGATGTTTTAATGCTGTTGTTGAAGAGGGCCGAACCTGGGGTTATCCGTGAACCTGGAAAGAAAGGGGCGGGCCAAACCTGACCCTCCTATTTGTTTAACAGGTTCGGTGGTCCAGTACTAGGTTCGAACCGGACCGGACCTAGCACATCAGTACTGACTGGACGGTCTAGTCTGTGTGCTTAATCTTAAGGGGAGAACTAGGCGTCCCGGGGATCCGATGTTTTCATCCTCCGGTCCCCTGCGCGACACGTGTCCACACGGGTCCCCTGCGCTGGGCGTCCCCGGACGATAGCGCACGTACGTCCACGAATCAGAGCGCAAAAGCATTAGTCCTCCCACGTGGGTGGAGCCCACTTGCTCCTGTGCGTGCAGGCGTAGCGGCGCTGACTCGCGTCGATTCTATCATGGTGTGGATCCCATCCCACCGATGCTACTAGCTGCAAGTCCTAGATTGCACGCCGATGCTAGTAAGCTGGTACGGAGCAGCTGCGATCCTCTCTCCTGCTAGCTTCTACTCCGTAACTTCGTGGACTAGGAGCAACTCCAAATTGCTAGCTCCAAACAATATTTTTTGGAATGCCGTTAATTATTGGTTGCTTAGGACTAAAATATTGCTCTATCTAATCAGGTCAATAGTCTATACTTAGAGCACATCACATAATAATGTCGGCAGCAACGTCTGCATGCCGTCGAGCGTCCCCGGTAGCTCGTCGGTAGCAGTGGCAGTGCCATGAGCCGTCAAGCCGAGAGGGTGTGCATCCAAAGAACAACGGGGAGGTGCTGCCGAAATTCCGTCTCAAGAAGGGTAGAACATGGAACACGACTCGATCTACACATACTCGCGCTGTCCAACAGGACAATCCGGAAGAGTTACGGATATAAATATGCAAAGATGGACAATCCTGCATATTTATAAATTTGTAACCCTTCCGGACGGGATCTGACTCGGGTTACGCGACTGACTTGGTGATCTAGACAAAAATAAACCTATGCAGCAAGATAGGCGAAAGATTTATACCCTCGATGCGTGATCGGTGGCCGGAGAAGGTCGAGGACGAAACAGGGGCACCGAGGCTGCCCCTCCACGGCTGGAGAAGAAGCCCCGCAACGACGCGCGGGACTGACGGTGCTGGCTGGCGTGAAGCTACGTCATCTGAAAAAGCAAAAAAAAAAACATTAGCACACATGTTTGACAACATAAATATTCATGAAAGACACCGACACAATTTGCCTTGTTCATCTATAGCCATTTGGAAACAATTTATTATATGCATGCCCAAGCAACAATTATGCTGCACCATACACATATCTTATAACCATATATATACATGAATCAACCAATTTACTACAATTCTAATAAACATTCATCACATTCATGAATCAAGCAAATTACAACATACATACTTAGTACATGCCTATGCAATACAAATCCATATACATCGTAAAGAAAAAAAAGGAAGATGACTACCCAAACTAACACTAACTAATTAGAACTAGCTCTACTAACTTAGTGTTATATGGAAGTAGTTTGGTAACAAGTTTTGCAACCTTGTTAACAAATCACATTTGTATACTCAAACAATTATACAAATAAACAGAAGGTTAGATAATCTAGTACTTTCAAGCCTATTGAATATACGAAGTAATTTGGTGACAAGACTGATCATCTTGTTAACAGATTCTTTTGTATGCATAAGGCAATATGATGTCATATAATACACATACACTCCCTATAACAAACAAAGAGAAAGCTTTGCTAGGACTGAGTTGAATGTCTTCACCACACGGGTGAGGCAACCTACCGCTGGCGAAAAGGATACTCCGTTCGCCAGGGGTGGTGGAGATAGCGCTGGCGAACAAGGCCTTTTCGCCAGGGGTGGTGGAGGTAGCGCTGGCGAACCTGACTTCGCCCGCCAGCGGTAAAAAGGCCCGCCACCGCACCCCGGACCCCAGGTTACCGCTGGCGAACCGGTATATTTGTTCGTTAGCGGTAACCTGGGAAGATGCAATAAGTGCGGCACCCACCTCCCTCCCTCCTTTATTGCTCTCACTTACTCATCTCTCACTAACTCGAACTCTCCCATTTTTAGCCAATTTCCCCCATCAAATACTCCTATTTTAGCCAATAAAAAGTAGTTTATTTGGTAGATCCAACCAAATCTCCCTCCCACACCCACTTCCACCAATTAGTTTTCCCTCCAACCACTCTTAACTCTAGATCTAGCTATCTCCCTCTCTCCAACAAACTAGATCTATCCTACATCAACTCATCTCTTTAACAAGTTTATCCAATAAAGGTAGAGTACTACCTAAACATGATTGTTTTTGTGATTGTGTGTTATGTATGAGATATAAAGATGAAATTTTGTGTGATTGTGTTGTGAGATGTTGAAATGGACTATATGTGTGAAATTTTGGTTGTTTGTGCCATGAAAATGCATGAGAGTTGTCAATCTTTTGCCGGAATGTAGATTCATTTCCGTTTCGGCAACTTTGACACTCCATTTCGCCCGTAGTTGTAGGAAGGTCATGCCGAATATTTTCATGAAAACCGAAATATATATATATATATGGTTCTAATTGTCTTGATTATACACCTTGCAGGCGATAAAATGGTCAGTATGAGTGAACGTGTCGTGAGAAAATACTCAAGACACGCGATGGAAGACATGTTACGAAATAACCGCGACACAATAAGATGTCCTTGTCGGCAATGCAAACTAGTGTGTATTGTCAACCCCTTTAGCGGAGATTTGATGAATCACCTCCTCATGCGTGGTTTCATGGATGGCTACACTCGGTGGTTAAGTGATGATGAGGATGATGAAGTCCATGAGGGAAATGATCAGGATCATCGTGGGCAGCAGAACAATAATAACGATGAGTGGCAAGAAGACGAAGAGTTTGATCCCGATGGTGGAGGAGATGCGAAAGAAAATGTAATCGAAGACGAGGACACTCAGACACCGCTTAGTGAAGTTGTACGTGACCCTCATCTCAAAGAACTGCTTCTCAAGAACTCTCAGCAATCTAAGCTAGCGCAGCTGGAGATAAACTCGAATACTCCGTTGTATCCAGGTTGCGAGCCGAAGGATTCTCGTTTGAAAGTAGCGCTCGAGGTTCTGCAGATGAAGTCAAGACACAAATGGAGCGACAAAAGCATTTATCATTCACAGTAGTACATAACACCCAAAAGTAATAAAATTACAGATAGGTCCTTAGACCACCTAGCGACGACTACGAACACTGGAGCGAGCCGAAGGCGTGCCGGTGTTCTCGCCCCCCTCACCGGAGCCGGGCAAAGCTTATCGTAGGAGAGTTTGTTGTAGTAGACAGACGGGAAGTCGTCGTGCTAAAACCTCAAAAATTTCGGGCCGTGTTTGAAAACTGCGTTTGAGAATGTTTTGCCACCTTTCCGATTTAGCTTTAGAATTGACCGTCATTGGAACTCCACATGTGATAATGGGCGTTACATATTTTCTAGCATGAAATATAAAACTTGTAAACATGTATAGATACATCCATTTTTGTGCAAACTTGAGACACTTATTTTGGGACGGAGGGAGTACTAAAATATTACTCTTTTTCTCTTCTACGTGCCAACTTAACCTCTTTATGTCCTTTCTTGTGCAATCTTCCTATGCGCAAAAATTCCCTTAACTAACCTCTTGCTTAGTTGTGTGCCCAAGGACGCTTCACATCACTATCCCTATGGCTCGTTTCCACTAGAGTAAGCGAGGGAAGTCTGATGGTAAATTACGGCGAGGTTCAGCCGGAGGGGGGTGACAGCTAGCGGAACACACTAACCTAGATAGAGTCCACACATTGCCACAAAAACTAATTAGATCTAATCTTCCACCCAAACCTTCATGTAAGTCCAACGACATCACGTGTCTCGATGCCAAACCGACCTCAGTCCACACATTCACCTTCCAGGCCTCCGCCTCACAATGACCTAGCTGAAAGCCAACTTGATGGACGTCGACCTTGGCCTAATTTTTTCCTAGCTTATCACACATTCATGTACCGCGATCGATTCCATCCATGCATGCGCATGGAAATAGAGTTTCTAACCTGTATCGTTTGGGTTAAGCCTAAATGCGATATTCATTATTGCATGTGTACCAACATTGCTAATGCCCATCTCTTCAAGTCGAGGACGAATTCGGGTACTCCTCGTAGTCATGGTAATTTAATACATGTAAGCATTTTTTGCTACGAGATAATTATATGTCATGTTTCATTTTATTGATTAATATTTGTTGTCACCTTTATCATTTGGATTAAATGAATTTACATAAATAGTAGTGTTATATTATGAGCAATTTTTGTAACATATTGTATTTTTTATCGGCAAAAAGTAATACTCAAAAACAAAATATAATTAACCATGAATGTCTTAGTTCAGACAACACATGGATCGTTAAGATCCTGATCGATTCCAGCCATGCATGCATGAACGTGGAAATAAAGATTTTCATGCGTGTCCTTTGGTGAAGGCCAAAATAGAGATTCATGATCCCATGTGGAACATCATTGCTAATACTTTTTAGTTCATGTGTGGACGATATCGGGTACTCCTCATATAAAGAACATGTTATTTCAATATATATCATTATTTTATTTTACAAGAATAATATGGACGTGACCGTAATCTTCTACACATTGCGCTTGTCTCGATCACAATGCATTATTGGAGACCTTCTTTTATGCTTGGAGATTGCTATGTTACCTATCATTTCACGCATCGTCTCATTCTCGGGCATTATTGTTTTATGCGGCGAGATATATAACACACTGTTTTTAGGGTTTTCTCGTTCGTTCTAGACGTCGTTTTGCAGTTTTCCCGCCCATTTTTAGGGCACTATAGCACATTATTTCCATTTTGGCAATTTTCCCGTCTGTCTTTGTTTTGGCACTTTCCTCACCCGTTTCGTGAGATATAGCAATTGTTTTCGATTTGAAAGTTTTCTCGCACAACTTTCGATGACTATAACATATAAATTTTCCAGCCCAGGTTTTGCAACTAGTCATTATCTTACTAGGTTTAATCTATTTTGAAATCATAAAATATCAAGTATGTCTGCCTGAGACACATGCAAGCTTGCCTTTCAACTCGTTGCAGCCGACCATCACCTTCTCACTTACCACGGGTCCCTCCAGCGGCCGGTGGTAACATCCAAGATGATGGCACAAGAGACACGCGGCATAGTTGCGGCGGAGGTGCGAACACACTTCCTCAACAACATCTTCAACAAGCTCGGAAGTGACACACACATGTAAGGGGCACGGCAAAGACCGTAGTTTTGCCGTGATGTTCTGCCAAGGATCACGGCAAAGATTCAAAGTGTGCCGTGTTGTGCAGGGAAGGAGCACGGCAAAGAGGCTGTAGATGGTTGACCAGGTTCGAACCTATTCCGACAGGATTATGCCGTGCTGCTCTGGGAAGGCACACGGCACTTTGCCGTGTTATTTTGGAAGAAGCACACGGCAAAGTGTCTTTACCGACACGTATTAGGCCGTGTGATGTTTGCCGTGCGATTTGGCACGGCAAAGCCATTGCCGTGTTTCGAAGTGGCTTTGCCGTGCCGATTTGCCGCACGGCAAATTTGTGATTTCCGGTAGTGAAGGAAGTGACACACACATGTGTCGCCGTCATGTGCCACAGACAAAAACCTGGGAGGTATTCACCTAACACGGGCTCTCATAGATGGGCTATGAGTACTAGGTCTGTCGCTCGTCACTCTATCCGTAGCTCGCCGCGCCACTAGAACCGTCATCCAGGATCGTCGCCCCGACTTCTGGGCGCCAGACGAGTCGTGATTTCTCGTGCCACAACAACCTTCAGCAAGGGCATTAGCACCGCCTCCGCTACACTCTTAAAGACGCCACACCAACAAAGAACATACCACACAGGGGACGCCTCAAAAGCATCAAACCACTTTGTCGATCTTCGAGGAATGCGGCGGTAGCTAGATAGATCTCTTCCTACTGTGAAGTGCACTACGACTAAATATCGGAACCCGCCTCAGCGTGCCTCCGATGGTATGTAGGCATGCCTTTACACTACAAATGATGTTTCTCATGTTACGTGGAAATTAAGTTTGCTTAAAACAATTTGTCTGAAGATAATTACGTGTTTTAACCATCTGTGTCTTATTTAGTGAGTGGTAAAAATTGACCAGGGCGATTTCGTAGGCATTTGAAAGCTCGTGGCAGTAAGGCTCTATCATAGTGCATTTTTTTTTTTGCAATCTGGATCGCTATTATTTTATGCTACAAGACGGTTTCATATGATGTGTTATTGGGTTACCGTATTATATCACTTAATGCTAAGATATAGTTCCTACCTTTCATTTATGTGTTGTTTTGTTCTCATGCGCTATAAGGGTTCTTATTTTATGGTAGGTATGCTAGTTGTAACCTATCATTTCAAGTGCAATTCTGTTGCCACACGTTAATAGGGTCTTTTTGTTGTCATGCCATGTGTAATTTCGTTGTCTTACTAGGATCCTTACTTTCCTATTCCTCACCATTTTGTTGCCTAAAACACACCATATTGGGGTTTGGGTCCGATTTCCAATAAAATTTATGCCGGATCAAGAAACATTATTGGTAAACTTGAGATATAAGCTCCGATAATGGCGATTCGGGAGGGCGCTGGAAATCTCTCGAGAAGATAAAGCACATTATTGTCATTTCGGCTTCTTCATGCCTGTTTTTTTTGGATTTTCCCACTGGGTTCTAAGTGCTATAGCACATTGTTTTTGTTTTGGCGTTTTTCCCGCTAATTTAGTTTCAGCATTTTCTCAGCCAGTTTTCAGGGGATATACACATTGTTTGTTTAGCCCTTTTCGCGCCCTTTTCTTGGAAATAAAATACACATGAATGATTTGCTCACATCACATGGATTTGCGTAATCAAAAAAATCAGCAAGGTTCATTGCGGAAAGTCTTTCTGGCTCCCGAGCACTGGTGACCCTGGTGATTTAAAAAAATTCTGAAAAAAATCCCGTATGTGGCCAATGATGCTTTCCACAAACTTGCAAAATATCAACTTCAAATACTTTTGTATTTTTCTCTACACAAAAATGATAAATTTGGAGATCTGAAAACATACACATTCAGATCCAAACTTTTGTCTTTTTCGTGTAGCTCAAAATATAAAGTATTTGAAATTGGTTTTTTGTAAGTTTGTGAAAAACATCATTGCCTACATCCGGGATATTTTTTAGATTTTTCTGAAACTTTTAGATGACAAGGATAGGGTTTCGGGGTGCTTCTGGGTTACATTAGTCATCGGCTCCACGTGACGTCACAGAGTCGGTGTCGTTCGGTACAACCGCTGGTACGAGCGCACCCGCTCATGTCATGCACCGGCAAGCACTTTGTTGCTTCGTTTCGTTCTCCCTTTTCTTGGAAATCTTTCCTCCTATAGCTCTTTCCATATATGCATGAATTTTGTTATAAGTATGTCCATGTCACCAAGGAATAAGATAAACAGAACATTTACATCTTTGCATTTACAAGTGATTAGTAGCAGAATGAGTGGTGATCAAAGAAATTTTAGAATATCCAGTTTAATCGAAGATAAAAATGAGTATAAAATACAATCGTCAAAGCCCCCAAGCTTAAAACTCGAACGTCCTTGACAAGAAACAAAAAACATAAGAAAACCAGAGTTTAAACCGGAAAATGGGAAGATTAGTTCACTCTGACCCTGTCAAAATTAATGCCACTCATTTATATATACGATCGTATATTAATGTGGAGATTCTGAGTAGCAATAATAGTGGAGATTGTGAGATCGTCATTGCATTACTTCAATCTGTACTGTTGTGAATAGTGAAACTGCTTTAATTGTGGATTGGAGTCCCCTCTTTATATAAACCCTAGCAAGGCAACTTCACCATATGCCCGAAGTCGGAGGATTGTGAGAGCTATTGTAATGAACACATGGAAGATAACAAATATGGCAGGATTAATGTGCTTATAAGCTGGAGAGCGACCAAATACAAGACATAATATAAGAAATTTAACATCGTATGGATAGAAGTAGGAGGCATCAGGAGGATGGAAAATCCAAATAGTGAGACAAGATATACACTAGCTAGCAACATGAGTGAGAACGTCGATCGTCCCAGGTGTTGTCACCGGCCGGATGTGTCGCAGGTTAATTAATCTTCCTGGCGAGTGGAACCTCTTGGTAAAGTACGGAGATGCTTCCTGAGTGACACGCCTGACAGATGCGTAACGCGACACGACATAACTGAGTTGTATGTTCTGAACGCGTCCACCCTCTCGATTGGTAGTCTAGATAGCTGACTGCTTCTTTCACATGAAAACTTAGCATAACTAAATGTAATACCCCGCAATTATAGGACTCGATAGGGTAGAGATTATGAGTGTGCATCTTTGCATTCATGCATGTTTGGGAAAAACTGGAAAAAAATTACACTTTTATTTAAAAAAGGATCGAGGGTCGATATGAGACGAATGTGTGGAAACAAGTCGTAGACAATTATCCTGGTCTTTCGGGACGCATTAGCACTACGACACCGGTGCATTGTGCTGGAGGCATCATCTACAACTAGTACGAGTAGGACCAAGACAGGGATTAAAATATTGTGTCGAGGTAGGTGATGCCCCGGCCGGGTCGCACCGGCCTCCAGTCGTCCGTCGACACTCGTGACCGATACTACTACGTTTGAACGATATATCTTGGTCAACCAACTGCCCGCGCGCGTGACGCGACGAGCGAAATGGACGTGACTTGCCAGAAACTTGGAGGCGAAAGCTTGGCCGTTTTCCCATTTTTTCCTTCTCCGTCAAACGCATGGGATGAAAAAGCTAGCCATCAGAGAAGTCGTTTGCAAGTTTGATCTGATTAATTTATCCTGTTTGAGGCATGCATGCATGGAACCAAGAGAATACCTAGTCGTCTGCACATGCACCCACCCCACGTTACGCTTACACATGCACCCGTACGTACGTGTCGCTCTTATCCATACGTCTTCCTTCCTTCCCACACGATATTATAAGTTTCACGTGCAGCACCGCGCGGTGTCGCGCGCGCACGCACGAACACGAGGGTTGGACTGGCCACGTCTGGATCGATCGGCAGCACGACCAACTGCACGTTGCGCGACTAGAGGATGCATGCACCACCAACTGCGGGGTCATCCTTCCTAGCTGCAGCTGACTGGTATAGATGCGTTGGGTCCGGTTCGGCCCGCTGACCCGCTGACCAGACTTGTGTTTTGTTACCGATAGGATAACGGGCCGACCCACGAAAAAATAGGGTCATCGTGAACCTGAACCTTTGGACCCTAGGGTCGAATCGAATCGAATCGAAATTCCGTCTCAGGAAGGGGTAGAACATGGAACACGACTCGATCTACACATACTCGCGGTGTCCAACAGGACAATCCGAAAGAGTTACGGTTATAAATATGCAAAGATGGACAATCCTGCATATTTATAAATTTGTAACCCTTCCGGACGGGATCTGACTCGGGTTACGCGACTGACTTGGTGATCTTGACAAAAATAAACCTATGCAGCAAGAGAGGCGAAAGATTTATACACTCGATGCGTGATCGGTGGCCGGAGAAGGCCGAGGACGAAACAGGGGCACCGAGGCTGCCCCTCCACGGCTGGAGAAGAAGCCCCGCAACGACGCGTGGGACTGACGGTGCTGGCTGGCGTGAAGCTACGTCATCTGAAAAAGCAAAAAAAAATAAACATTAGCACACATGTTTGACAACATAAATATTCATGAAAGACACCGACACAATTTGCCTTGTTCATCTATAGCCATTTGGAAACAATTTATTATATGCATGCCCAAGCAACAATTATGCTGCACCATACACATATCTTATAACCATCTATATACATGAATCAACCAATTTACTACAATTCTAATAAACATTCATCACATTCATGAATCAAGCAAATTAAAACATACATACTTAGTACATGCCTATGCAATACAAATCCATATACATCGTAAAGAAAAAAAAGGAAGATGACTACCTAAACTAACACTAACTAATTAGAACTAGCTCTACTAACCGTGGTGGAGCCGGAGGAGTTGCGGTGGTGGTGGAGGTGCCGGAGGAGGTGGTGGAGGCCGGGGCTGGAGGAGAGGGCGTCATGGAGGGCCGGGGGCGGCGGTCGGAGAGGAGAGGCCGGGAGGCGTGGCCGGGGCGGCGCGCTAGTGGGGGAGCTATGTAGTGGGGGAGGTGCGCGGTGGGGGAGGTGCGCGGCGGCGAGGGCGGGCTGGGGTGGGTGAGGGCGGCCGGAGGTGTGGGCGGGCGGCGAGGACGGTGGTGTGGGCGGAGGCTTGAAGTATTCTACATTTGGTTTTATCCTCTATCTTTCGACTATGATGTTTCTCTGCATGATCTTGAAGGGCTCTTCGTTACGATTCCAACGAGCCTAAGATCATCGAAATCGGAGTCCGGATGAAAAAGTTATTGCGGTTTTCGTATTGCTGTTTCTGTCAGTTTTCAGACAATCGGATAATCCGACCCAAACTTGGATCGGAATATCCGACCCGGTTTTTGCTGGACGCGAATTCGGCTAAGGACTTTAAAAGCAATGCGTACTGGAGTTTTTTGGAATATCCGATCAAGGTTGATCCAGATTATCCGATTCTCAAGAATTGCTCGAATTCGGCTAAGGACTACCAACAACCTTGTTTGATGGCTCTCTGGAGTTTATCGGATTATCCTATCCTAACTTGGATCGGATAATCCTATACAGACGAATTATCCTATCTAACTTGAATCGGATAATCCTATACAGTCGGATTATCCTATCTAAATTGAATCGGATAATCCTATGCAGTAGAATTATCCTATCCCAACTTGAATCGGATAATCCTATGTTTTCTGGCTGCAACGGCTCTTTTTCTGGGAGGGGTATAAATACCCCTGCTCCTACCTCCAGCCAGCAAGCTTTGCCCAACACGATTTTCTCTCTCTCCCCACCATTGTTGACCTTGCAAAGCTTGTCTCTCTCTCAATTCCTCCCATGATTCTAGCATATCTTTGAGGGAAAAGAGAGAGGAGATTTAGATCTACATTTCCACCAATCCATCTCTCCTCTAAGTGAGGGGAACCCTTTCGATCTAGTTCTTGAAGTTTCATTTGCTGTGTTCTTCGTTGTTCTTCCTCTCTCCTCCCCCCATAAGCATTAGTTGCTTGTGGTGAGATTTCAGAGTGAAGGATTTGAGCACTTGTTCTCTTGCCATTGCTTTGTGCATCGGTTTGTGCTCTCCACGAGGATTCGTGGAATTTGAAAGCTTGTGAACTTGTTACTCTTGGGTCTTTGGACCCTAGACGCCCGTGTGGTGGTTGAGACCTTTGGTGGTCACTTGTAGCTGTACGGGAGCCCCCAATTCGGTTGTGGGTGTGTGCCCCGGATCGTTGTTGAAAGGCTACGGATTTCCGCCACGAAGGATTCCGATAGTGGAAGGTGAACCAAACCTTTGTGGTGCGGTTTATCGGAGAAGAAGGTGAAACCTTTGTGGTTGTTGAACCATTGTGTTGGTTCACACCTCTCCAACGAGACATACTCCCCTAAAAAGGAGAAATTCGGGAATATATCCTCGTCTCCGCGTGCCTCGGTTATTTCTATACCCGAGCTCTTTACTTATGCACTTTACATTGTGATAGCCTTCGTGCTTGAAGTATTCTATATTGCTATCACCTTATTGCACTTTACATTGTGATACCTGATGTCCCACAAGTATAGGGGATCGTGTGTAGCCTTTTCGATAAGTAAGAGTGTCGAACCAACGAGGAGCTAAAGGTAGGATAAGTATTCTCTCAAGTTCTATCAACCACTGATACAACTCTACGCGCACTAAACGTTTGCATTATCTAGGAAATAAAACTACGGTAGCAATACGGGTATAAGAGATAGCTTTGCAAGATAATAAATACATGAAAGTAAATGTTAGTGCTGCAGCAATAAAGTACACTAAGTAACCATATACTAACAGTACCATGAGTGTGGAAAAGTGGTGGTAATTGTGGTGGCTTTGTCCAAGATTAATTAGTGAAGACATCTAGTTCATTGTCTTTGATGCAGTTTTCAATGTGGGAGAGGCTAAATATACATGCACTCCACTACTTGGGATTTACAAGTACTATATGATTGGATTGTTAGCAAACATCCGTAAATACTAACAATGCATTAAGGTTTCCCCAACCATAGCCTTAAGTTTATGGTCCTCTTACTCCCATACATGCAACTAACCGGTTTGAGCCCTCAGGTTTCTGTCACTCCGGCAGGACTACCCCCTTCCTTTGCACATACTACTAACCCTATGGTGTTGATCCATGCGCGCACAAGTATAATGGACACCAAAGGACAGTACCATATCAACATACAACTCTAATGAACCATAGACATTCAACAAAGCAATCGAAAGACAAATAAACTACATAAACATGACATAGATCATAGGATAAATATTATAGCATCAAACACCATGTTTACATAGGACGGTACAGAGGTTTGTGGGAGGATGAACCACTGAATACAAGGAGGAGTTGGTGATGGAGATGGCGGTGAAGACGGCGGAGAGGGCAGCGAGAGGCGCAGGGCGGCGCCGGCACCGGCGGTGGCGCAGGGGGCTCCTCCTGCGCCGCCGGTTCCATGGGGGAGCACCGCCCCTTAGCCCCCTTCCTTCATGGCTTCAAGGGAGCCCTCCCCCATGGAGATGGGATCCATGGGGGAGGCAAAAACGTGGCTTTGGTGGCTGGAAATTCGTGGGTGGAGGAGTCCTCCACGAGTTAGGTTTCCTCCCTTTATATATCTTCTCGGATTTCCGTCACCCCCTTTTAGGGTTCCACCAAAACGGGCCTCCAGGCCGCGTCCGAACTCCGATTGGGCTGATCTCGGGCTTAAAATCTTCGTATGGAAAATTGTGACAACTTTGTTTTCGGGGACCTCCATTGACGTCATCTTCGAGGGTCAAACTGGCAAACTTCGTAAAAAGTTCTCAGACAGATTTCAGGAAAGTCCCAATTCGACTCCAACAAGGTTTCCTCTTGTATTCTTGATAATTTCTACACATCAAAGAGTAAAACAAGAACATTGTGCACTTTTGCAACTATTAGTAGGTTAGTCCAAATAAATAATAAACTTAATATAAAACAAGTGCTAAAAGCATAAAAATGGCATGAAACAATCAAAAATTATAGATACGTTTTGGACGTATCAACATCCCCAAGCTTAATTCCTGCTCGTCCTCGAGTAGGTAAATGATAACAAAATAATTTTTGATTGTAAATGCTATGATCAGGTCTTTAACAATTGCATGATGTATGGATAATAAAACTTAGCAATCATGTTTCCTAATGAAAAGTATCAACGAACTAAGAGCTTATAACATGAAATTTATAAACATCAACAAGATTGTAATGACCATAATAAAGCATGGTAAGTGGTATCTCGCTTGCCCGTATTTGTACAGCAAAACATAAATGCCCAGGCACCTCTGAAGTTCAGGGAAGACTAGAATAAAGATATCAAAGATAAAAGCATCAAAGTTATACCACATTAACCGCATTCTGGGACAAGCACATTACACTAAGAATGACAACTATGCTCTCGAGAAGTGCTCAAAGAAAGGATGGTGACTCAACATGAAATAAAAGATTGGCCCTTCGCAGAGGGAAGCAGGGATTATCATGTGCTAGAGCTTTTCATTTTTAAAACAGAAGCAAAATTGTTTTGGGAAGTGTTTGTTGTTGTCAACGAATGGTAGTGGGCACTCTAACCCCCTTGTCAACCAGACTTTCAAGAGCGGCTCCCATGAAGGACGTTATTTCTACCAGCAAGGTAGATCATCCCTCTTCTCTTTTGTTTACACATGTATTTTAGTTTCATTATGGATGACACTCCTCCCAACCTTTGCTTGCACAAGCCATGGCTAACCGAATCCTCGGGTGCCTTCCAACATTCACATACCATGGAGGAGTGTCTATTTGCAAATTAAGTTGCTTACTGATAAATCAGGGCAAAACATGTGAAGAGAATTATTAATGAAAGTTGTAATTAATTGGGACTGGGCACCCCGTTGCCAGCTCTTTTTGCAAAATTATTGGATAAGCGGATGTATATGCCACTAGTCCATTGGTGAAAGTCTGAATGACAAGATTGAAAGATAAAACACCACATACTTCCTCATGAGCTATAAAACATTGACACAAATTGAGAAGTACTTTGAAGGTTTTAAAGGTAGCACATGAAAATTTACTTGAATGGTTCGAAATGCCATGCATAGGTATTTATGGTGGACACTTTGGAATAACTTGGTTTTCATGGTTTTGGAAGCACGAGCAGCATTCCCGCTCAGTACAAGTGAAGGCTAGCAATAGACTGGGAAGCGACAATCAAGAGAGCAATAACCGTCATAATCATGCTTGCGACAAAATAAAATTAATTGAGCATAAAAGTGATACAAGAACTCTGAGCAAAATAAATCATCAAGGCTTAATTGACTTTTGTTTTTCAGTCATACATGTGTGAGCATGTGCCAAGTCAATTCAATGAATTATTCAGAGGAGGATACCACAATACCATACCATCTTATGAACAGGACAATGCATGTTGATATCAAAATAACATAATATGCACTATTAGCTAGTTGAGACTAACCATAAGAAAACATAAACTACTAAACAGTATTATTCACACATCATTTTTAAGTTTCAACAAGTAATCCATTAACCAAGTAAACATTGAAAACAGAGGATAAATAAAATATGTGACGATCCACTTATTAATGTAACTGGTGTTTGATGCTAAGATAAATAGATAATAAATACAGCCGCTTCAAGTTTAGTAAGTTCATATGTTGCTCAAAAAACAAAGTTTAAAGGTTTGCAAACCGAGGGGTTATTGATGAAGAGGGATGGGGGACATCCCCAAGCTTATGACTTTGGCCATTCTTCAATTTCACAATTTGGTGTTCCTTCATTCTCTGTGAAAAAACTTCAACACAAAAACTTTCCCATTCTTTTCTGCGGTTAGACATTAGTACAATAGATAATATTTCCAAGTGCTGCTATTAAACCAAATAAAATTTTGTTTTTAAGTTACAGAAAGGTTGCTTAAATGGCCAACTTATAAATGAAAGGTAAGAACCATTAAAAATCAAATGAAAACGAAAAGAGGCCACTCTTGCAACAAAAGTCAGAATCTGTCCAGAAAAACAGCAGCTGGAAAACGCAATTTTTAGGTGCACTTAAACATCCCGAAATTTTAGCCAATTTTTGTGCATGCAGAGGATTAGGTGCTACAACATCAGTAATTTTTTCGTGATTTTTAGAGCTTCCAGTAAAATATGAAAAATCGCGCAATAAGCAGTAGATACCGAAAACAGAAAATCACTTTTTACATATGTATCAACTAAGCTAAATGGATAAAACTTGGTACTTTATTTTTGATAAACTAAGACCAGAGGCTAAGCAAGACCTAAACATGCTAGCTACAGCAAGGAAAACTCTAAAAAAAATCAAAAGTAAAACCAAATAAAGAACCAAACAAAGAAGCAAAACAAAAGAAAATATTTTTGTTGTTTTGAATTTATAAGTGAAAGTAAAGAAGCAATCGAAACCAAATAAGAGCCTAATAAAACTAAAAAAGGTAAAACCAAGACATATAAAACAATTATAATACAAGTTAAGACAATACATATCATGTGGACGGGTAATATAGAGTATGAACGAGACAACCTCATGTTAGTTGATGAATAGGGGGATGACTCGGGCATCCCCAAGCTTAGATGATTGTATCTTCTTGAATATGTTCTTGGGATGCACCTACACATCCCCAAGCTTGAGCTCTTGCGTCTTCTTATTCATCTCATATCACCATATTGATTAGATCTTATAAGCTACATCCACATAAAACTTCACAAAACTCATTAGTAGGGTTAGTACTCATTAAATAAAATCCACTCATGTTCAAGCATTGACAAGTTTTATAATTTTTACTCAACATTAGCCACTGTATATACTAAGGTGTTCATGATTTCCGTTGTCCGTCGAAAAACTAATGAAACTAACAACACCAAGTACAATATTGAATAAACAAAGAAATCTGTCAAAACTGAACAGTCCGTAAAGATGGCATTCAACGAGATAGTTAAGTAGCTCAAATCGAAAAACTTTAGTCTAATGAAAGAAAGATAATAATCTCAGGTTTATGCACAAAAATTTTCAAGTCAAAATACTATTCTGAGATTTATCACGATTTTATTTACAGAGAAGCACAAAATCTGTCTAAACAGAACAGTCAGTAAAGATCGAATTTTTCGACCTATCTACGTACCTTAAATCAGAAAAAGTTAGTCTAATGAAAGAAAGCTAATAAGCATCACTTTGCACTCAAGAAATTTCAGATCAAGATCACGTTCTGGTGATTTTAAACATTTAATACGGTGGAGCACAGAAAATCTGTTTCTGGACAGCAAAGTAAAACTATCAACTTTCAATTAACTAAGACTATAATTAGCATTTTATTTTTATGTACAGAGGTATATACACAATATTTACAATATTTACATGTTTTTAATGAAAAGCTTCCATGGAAAGATTTGTTTTGGTTTCATAGGCATGAACACAAGTGTTCAAGGTCGACCCCCATTTAACCATTACTCATCTTTCCAATCACTTTTCTTTTTGAAAACGTTTTTAGATAACAACTACACTAATTTTTTTTGTAATTCGCATTCCTACCATAAAGATAAAGAACAACTTATACTGAAAATAAAAACTACTTAGAGATAAAGCAAACAAGTGCACACAAGAACATTAACCTACGCTATGGCTCCCCGGCAACGGCGCCAGAAAAGGTCTTGATCCCACAAGTATAGGGGATCGTGTAGCCTTTTCGATAAGTAAGAGTGTCGAACCCAACGAGGAGCTAAAGGTAGGATAAGTATTCTCTCAAGTTCTATCAACCACTGATACAACTCTACGCGCACTAAACGTTTGCATTATCTAGGAAATAAAACTACGGTAGCAATACGGGTATGAGAGATAGCTTTGCAAGATAATAAATACAAGAAAGTAAATGTTAGTGCTGCAGCAATAAAGTACACTAAGTAACCATATACTAACAGTACCATGAGTGTGGAAAAGTGGTGGTAATTGTGGTGGCTTTGTCCAAGATTAATTAGTGAAGACATCTAGTTCATTGTCTTTGATGCAGTTTTCAATGTGGGAGAGGCTAAATATACATGCACTCCACTACTTGGGATTTACAAGTACTATATGATTGGATTGTTAGCAAACATCCGTAAATACTAACAATGCATTAAGGTTTCCCCAACCATAGCCTTAAGTTTATGGTCCTCTTACTCCCATACATGCAACTAACCGGTTTGAGCCCTCAGGTTTCTGTCACTCCGGCAGGACTACCCCCTTCCTTTGCACATACTACTAACCCTATGGTGTTGATCCATGCGCGCACAAGTATAATGGACACCAAAGGACAGTACCATATCAACATACAACTCTAATGAACCATAGACATTCAACAAAGCAATCGAAAGACAAATAAACTACATAAACATGACATAGATCATAGGATAAATATTATAGCATCAAACACCATGTTTACATAGGACGGTACAGAGGTTTGTGGGAGGATGAACCACTGAATACAAGGAGGAGTTGGTGATGGAGATGGCGGTGAAGACGGCGGAGAGGGCAGCGAGAGGCGCAGGGCGGCGCCGGCACCGGCGGTGGCGCAGGGGGCTCCTCCTGCGCCGCCGGTTCCATGGGGGAGCACCGCCCCTTAGCCCCCTTCCTTCATGGCTTCAAGGGAGCCCTCCCCCATGGAGATGGGATCCATGGGGGAGGCAAAAACGTGGCTTTGGTGGCTGGAAATTCGTGGGTGGAGGAGTCCTCCACGAGTTAGGTTTCCTCCCTTTATATATCTTCTCGGATTTCCGTCACCCCCTTTTAGGGTTCCACCAAAACGGGCCTCCAGGCCGCGTCCGAACTCCGATTGGGCTGATCTCGGGCTTAAAATCTTCGTATGGAAAATTGTGACAACTTTGTTTTCGGGGAGACCTCGAATTTCGTAAAAAGTTCTCAGACAGATTTCAGGAAAGTCCCAATTCGACTCCAACAAGGTTTCCTCTTGTATTCTTGATAATTTCTACACATCAAAGAGTAAAACAAGAACATTGTGCACTTTTGCAACTATTAGTAGGTTAGTCCAAATAAATAATAAACTTAATATAAAACAAGTGCTAAAAGCATAAAATGGCATGAAACAATAAAAAATTATAGATACGTTTTGGACGTATCAATACCCGAGCTCTTTACTTATGCACGCGGGTTCGACGGGCAAATCAAACTTCTTAATTATTTTTTTACTTTATTTCAACGTGCCAACATTTCATGGGGTTGCATGAACAAGGCATTGAATACTTTTCTCTATTTTTACTCTCCGGCACCGTGCTTCGCTTCTGGTCGAGTTAGGTAGGCCGTGTTCATTTATGGTGTCCAGTGCGAGGTTTCCTATGTGCGTTATCTTTCGACCCGACGGTGGTGACGACCAAATCGCGCAAGTTCCCTATTCAACGGGACTCTTCCAAAAACAATTTAATAATTAGTTTGGAAGCTAATGACAAGTGCCGGTCCACAATGCAAACATGGATGACTCTTCTGAAAACAATTTAATAATTAGTTTGGAAGCTAATGACAAGTGTCTGTCCACAATGCAAACATGGATCGCTAGACGTATCTTGTACTCCCTCCGTATCAAATATAAGACTTTGTAGTCTTTTTCTGCATACATGTATATAGACATGTTTTAGTGCAAAATTCATGTGAACCTTGCACTAGCATGAATCTTGCACTAAAACATGTCTAGATACATGCGTGAGTTTTTTTTAGAAAATTTTATATTTTGAGATGGAGGAAGTAGCTGCGATCACATGCATGTAGACTGTAGTAGTATGTACGTGAGGAGAAGGACACGGATAAAGTTGTGAGCGGATGCCACGTGTATTTAATTTTTCGTTTTGGCGATCGAGCGTGAGATTTGAGAAGAGCCGAAAAACGCACGCCCGCCGAAACGAGAACTTTTTTTTTTTTTTTGGAAAGTTAACAGTTTAGACTGCTAAATTTATTGATCAGAAGGAGAAAAATTTACAGTATACGGGTGAAAAAGCATAGAGAACCCTATGTCACCCAAAAACAAACCAAAGAACCGAAAAAGACCTAAGACTCAGCCGGGATCAAAAGGAATTGAGGCCCCAGCAGCATTCCAGAGGTGAATTTCATCGCGAATTCGGCTAACAAGTCCATTAGCCGTGAGTTCAACTTTTTGAAAAATTCTTCGGTTCCTTTCGCACCAGATTTCCCAAGCCGCTAGGAGTACTAGTGATTGGGTTCCTTTCCTTTTGTCAGGTTGTGTGCGGTTTCTGCAGCTCTGAATCCAGTCTGAGAGAGAGGCGAAGCCTGTCCAAGAGGTCGGATCGATGGCTGGGCTAGATGTCATGGCAGCAAGATCGGACCAGATCTTCATGGACCAAGGACACTCCGTGAGCAGGTGTAGGGGTGTCTCAAGGTTTCGCATACACATTGGGCAGAAGTAATTGTTCTCGCACCCCCGCCGTTGTAGAGCGTCCGCCGTCAGAATACGCTCAAGAACGGCAGTCCACATAAAAAACTTGCACTTCCCAGGCGCCCAGCATTGCCAAATTGATTGGTGGAACTCCGATGGAATGGACCTAGCAAATTGAATGTGGTAGGCAGAGCGAGCAGTATACTCTCCTGAGGCCTCAAGACGCCATCTGATCGAGTCCTGGCGATCCTCGCTTAACTGAACCTCGTCAAGAAGGCCGAGCAGAATCTGAAGCTTGGGCAGCATATCTTCAGACAGACCAAAACGCAAGTCCAGCATCCATCTCTGGTGAAGCAAGGCTTCTTTGACAGTCCGATTTTTTCTAGCCGCAATTTTGTACAAGCTAGGCGCCACCTCACGGGGCGCTCGCCCCTGCAACCAGCGATCAGTCCAAAAATTTGCAATTGATCCATCCCCAATTGTAATTTCAGTGGCTGCTGCGAAAAGCGCTCTATCGATGCGATCGCACGGCAGTGGGGTTCCAACCCAGGGTTTGTTTGGTGATTTCCAAGCCGCCCATAGCCAGCGTAGTCTGAGTGCGCGCCCGAATTTGAGCAGGTCAGTGACGCCCAAACCTCCAAGCTTCTTCGGTCTGCAGATGATCTCCCATTTAACTCGGCAGTGCCCACCTTTGCATGTTCCATCGCCCCGCCAAAGCCACGCCCTGCACCTTTTAATAATTTTCTCAATGACTGACACCGGCAATCTGTGCGTCGTTAACATGTATATCGCAACCGACGAGAGGACGCTTTTCAGCAGTACCAGACGTCCTTCCCTAGATATCAAAGCACCCTTCCACGCAGCTAGTAAAGCATCAATCTTATCAAGCAGCGGCTGAAAATCATATGGTCGAAGCTGGGTTAGGGATAGAGGCATCCCCAAGTATTTGCAAGGGAAGTCTTTGACAACAATATTCAGAGGTTTCAGAATTTCAGAAATATTCAGACCCGTACAGTGGATTGGCAAGGCTGTGCTTTTTGCTAAGTTCGTGGACAGCCCCGTGACATTGGCAAAGGTATCCAGCAGTAATTTTATCATGGAGGCATCTCGTGTAGTAGGATTGATGAAAAGCGCAACATCGTCCGCATAAGTGGAGGTGCGAACAATGCAGCGTCTGCCAGGAAGTTTAGAGAGCGTGCCCTCTGCCGTGGCCACGTCGAGGATGCGCTGAAAAGGGTCCATGGCAAGGATGAACAGAAACAGGGATAGGGGATCCCCTTGGCGCAGCCCTCGGCGGTGCAAAACAAAATCTGAAGCCTGTCCGTTTATCAGGACCTGAGAGGAGGATGTGGCCAGTAGCATGGCGATCCAATCCCTCCAACGTTGGACAAAACCTCGGGCAGCAAGCATGTCCAGCAGACAGGTCCAGGAAACTGTGTCAAAAGCTTTGGCAAGGTCTAGTTTTAGTAGGATTGCCGGCTTCTTGGTCTTGTGAAAGAAACGGCCGTGTTCTGGACATACAGATAGTTTTCTTGAATACATCTCCTTTTGACAAATGCGCTTTGGCTTTGATCAACCAGACCCTCCAATTTTGGTGCTAGTCGCGTCGCCAGCATCCTAGAGAAGATTTTAACGACACCATGTATCAGCGATATGGGCCGAAAGTCGCGGAGGGCTGTGGCCCCTTGAGTCTTTGGTATTAGCACAATCAGGGAAGAGTTTATACGTTTCAGGCCACGACTGTCGAGACGGAAGAGCTGGTTCAAAGCAGCATGGAGGTCGGTTTTGATCGTGTCCCAGCAAGCACGGAAGAAGCCACCAGAGAAGCCGTCAGGTCCTGGCGCCTTGTTTGTGGGTAGATCATCAATAGCAAGCTTTATTTCATCCATGGTGAAGGGTGCTTCGAGGTCGGAGAGGTCCATGGTTGGGAGGTCCAAGGTGTCCCAATTAAATCTATAGCGAGCAGGTGATTCAGTGCCAATGGTGCCGTTGAAGTGCGCTTGCGCCATCTCAAGCATGGCATTCTGTTCCGCCGTCAGACCATCTTCAGTTTGGAGCGCGTGGATGATGCTCTTCCGATGTCTAGCATTTGCCTTCCGATGAAAGTAGCGTGTGTTAGCATCACCAGCTTTGAGCCAAGTGATTCTGCTTCTTTGTCTTCGTTTTATGCGCAAGAGCACCGCAAGGCCAAGAGTTCTTGATTTCAGCATGCGGCGCAGGGTCCCTTCTTCGTCAGTAAGTGGTCGAGAGTCTTGTGCCTTGTCTAGTTGCAGCAGCAGTTCCTCCACAATTTCCAGCTGCTTTTGTATGTCCCCAATGTGGCGCCTACTCCAGGATTTGAGTGCTTTCCGCGTCTCACGCAGCTTGATGTCAAGGGCATGGATTGGGCACTTGCCGCCGGTGTTCACGTTCCAAGCCTGTGCGACTACCTCATTGAACCCCTCCACCAAGGGCCAAAAAGCTTCAAAACGGAACGTAAAAACAGTAAGAAGAGAACTTTAGAGCAGAGAAGAGCCCACATGACTCCACGCGGAACGTTTGTCCATCTAGCCCGCCATCGACATTTGATTTTTGTTTTGGGCGCTCGAGCGGGAGATTCGGAAAGAGGCGAAAACACACGCGCGAGAGGAAATACTCTCGGGACTCGAGCCCGCCAATGAGAAGAGCTCAAACACCTCCACGCGGATCGTACATCGCAGCCGTCCATCGCCCACACATCCCATCTGACTCACGCACGCCTCTGCACGCGTCTCTCCTCAGTCACGCACGCATCTCATTCTCCTCGCTCGACCCCCTTTCTTCCTCGTGGAACCCTAGCCGCCGCCGCCGCCGCTAGCAGCACGCCGCCATCCACCTGGTGAGCTCCTCCGCTCGATCCACGCCCCCGACGACCTCGGAGCGGCGCTCCTTATCCTCGCCGCCGCATCTAACCCACCGTCGACCCCAGAACCTCCCGCCGCCGCTGGCTGGCGCCCAACCGCGAGCACCAGCTTCGCTGGACATGGTGGACACCGTAAGCTCCCCATCTCACGTCCTCTCCGTCTCCACACCTCCATCTCGTTACCTGTCTCATGCTACTGCCCCTGCAGATAACGAGGTGGACATCCTGCTGCTGCCGGTCGCCGGCACGGCCAAGGAGAGCCCTTCCGGTGCTGCTGCACAAAGGTCCTCTTTTCACCTCCTTCTGCTGTCTAGTGCACCATTATTTTTTTTCCGAACTCCTATTCCCCTTCTTGCCTGGTCATTTTCAACTTAATTCTCAGCATGCACCATTGGCAGATCCCAAGTGACCCGGCCGGCGGTGTCTCCGGCGACCTCCTCCGCAGCAGGAGGTGTTCTCCCGGAGGCTGCGCTTGGCCCTGGTCTCCCGCAGTAGCAGCTTCTCCTCTGTCCGGCACCGGGACTGTGGTGTGGTCGGGGACGACGAACATAACGTGGTGGATGGCCTTCGACGCCACGGCTGTGCCGCCGCGAGGCAGATGTGACAAGGCTGCTTGCTCTCCTCCGACGCAAACGACGGGTTGCTGCCAACCGACTGTAAGTTGCCACCCACCTCAGCTCAGCTCCAACTCCAACTCCAAATCAAGCAAGATTCGGTTTTTGAGGAAGTCTTGTCTCGTCAAGGGAAGGAGCACGTAGTCGCCAGAGACACTCTAATGCTCGCAGTGTGTTTGTGATCCTTGCTTGACTTGATATGCACCAGCAGCAGCATGCTCTATTTTTCTTTTGTCACACCAGATCCTTGATTATTAATATGCATGCACATTTCCATCAAGTACATACACCATGCATGGTCCTCCTACCCCAAAACAAAAACTTGTTCAGCTTAACGAGGACATCGTCAGGTTCCCATCTCGATTAACTAACTTGTGGACGGGAAATCTGTTTCAGTAATTAAAAACTTTGTTGTGCGATGCATATGAAATTTATTTGCTCAACTTTATTTTTTATTTCCTTACTGCTCATGCATAGACAGTGTTGGAACCTCTCATATATTATCAGGAGACGCCGCCACCTCCCACGGGAAGAACAGCAGCCGCTGCCTCCCACCGGAAGAACCATGGCCCCGCCTTCTCCTCCGTCGCCGGCGTCGGCCAAGATCCCGTCGGCGTCCTCTCCTTCTCTGTGAAGGTATAATGTGCGCCAACCCGTCCCCCTCCCTCCTACCGCACTCATTCTTCTCCAATTTTTCAAATGAATATGTATTGCAATATTAAGGTATACCCGTAAGAGTGTTTGTGAATTATTTTGGTGCAATATTGTCTAGATTGGAGATAGAATGGATGACCGTATTAGAATTTTCGGTGCACCAGAATTTTTATTTGTGTTTCCGGTTGTTAATTGTGTCAATTGTGTGTAGAAAATATTTATTAGTTTGGAGAATAGATTTGTTAATTAAGTGGCAATGGTGGCAATGGAATGTGGAATCGATTTGTTCATAGTAGTTATCTTTGTCTAGATAAATCATTATCTAAAGGTACCAGTATATTTTGTTTCCGATTATAGATGGCCTACACCAAAATTGTTCATGTTCATCACGGAGGCCGTGTTGTGTCCTCTAACTGCGGTGAGTTTGTGGAGATGACGAGCAAAGTATTGTTCTTCCCGCATAGTCCAAATTTGCGTGAGCATGTTGTGAAGATCGAAACGGTGTTGGGTTGGTTAGGCATTGGTGTTGGTTTGGAAGGAAGATACGATGCCGGTGGCTCTAGGTCTTATACTCAGATGATACCCATCCGAGACAACGAAGGGTGGGAGTTGTACAAAGAGCTTGTTGACAACTCTGAAATCAAGTCAATTGTTGTCGTTGTCGTGAAGGTCGACATCAACAGTCGTACCGTTGTTCTCCTTGATTTGAACAAGCATCCCTCGGTTGTTGAAACAAACAATGATGACCGTAGTGAGTATGATGCGGGTTCAAGCTAGCCTCCCTTGTGGGAGAAGGAGAATGTTGACCATCAAGTTAAAGTGGAGTTGCTTACGGAGCAGAAACTAAAGGGTGCAGCACGACTTGCAACTCGTGTTGTGTCCTCTAGTATGCCTAGTAGAGAAGAGGTCATTGAGGAGAAACTAAATGTTGCACACTTGGAGGCGGTGAATGACGAGTTTGTTGGTGTCTCTCCAATCGACATTCCAACACCACTGTTTGTACCTCAGGTGGCATCCTCTGAATTGCAGGAGTATGCCGTTAGGCATCATCGGCAGTACATTGTGTTCAAGTCTAACCAGAAAGAGCGATATGTTGTGATGTGCGAGGACAAAGAGTGTGAGTGGAAGGTGAGAGCAAGGAAGACTCCTCAAGGTTGGTGGAAGATAAGTAGCTACGATGGCCCACACAATGCGGCGACAAGGTCCTTGCCAACAAGGCCCCTGGCGAGAAGGTTGTCCGACGCACACACCGGCAATTGACATCTACTTTTATTGCTCACCGGTGCGCCGAAGCCATCAAAGCTACGCCTACCCTCTCAGCGGCCTCTTTGATGAAGTTTATACATCTCATCTTTGATTATCGTGTCACGTATGGCAAGGCGTGGAGAGCTAAGCAGATGGCTATGAAGATGGCCTACGGGGATTGGGAGGAAGCCTATGGAAGGCTACCAAAGATGTTGGCGGCTATGGCCCATCGCAACCCTGGAATGACAAACGTTGTGCAACCGCATCCAACTTATACTCGCATGGTTGAAGGCGTCAAATACCCAGTGTTTGGACGAGCGTTTTGGTGCTTCCACCCTTGTGTCGAAGCATTCAAGCATTGTCGTCCATTTCTTTCCGTGGACGACACCTTTTTGACAGGGAAGTTTAGAGGCACCCTTCTTGTTGCTATCTTTTGCGACGCAGACAACCGTTTGGTCTCGCTTGCCTTTGCTCTTGTCACGGGGGAGAACACCAACAACTGGAGTTGGTTCATGCACTTGTTGAGGACTAAGGTAGTTGGCAGGGACAGGGTTGTTTGTTTGATATCTGATCGCCATCAGGGCATACTGAATGCCATGAAGGATGAAATACCTGGGCATCCCCTTGTGAAGCACCGGTGGTGCATGAGGCATTTCGCGGCTAATTTCTACCGTGCTTGCCGTAACCGGAAATGACTGAGTATCTTCGTAGGCTTTCCTTGGTGTTTGAGGAGGATGTGTTTGACCGGATGTACGCAGAGTTGTATGGCTTGACGAATGCGAAGGATAAGGCTTTCCTTACGGATCATTTGCCACAAAAAATGTTGTGGTCCCAAGCATTCGATGAGGATGGGGTTCGGCACGGTCACATGACAAGTAACATGGCAGAGGTATTCAATAAAGTTTTAAAGGGTATCCGTGCGTTACCGGTTAGCGCCATAGCTACGTTTACCTTTGACAAGTGCAACGAGTACTGGGTTACGAGGAGGGACGAGATAGAAGTCCTTGTGAATGACCGTGGAAGAAGAACTTGATTATCAGGAAAAGAAGTCAGAGACCCAAACGTGGATATGTTTCGACAAGGAGGTGTGGAAGTACGAGGTTTGTGAACAAGGAGGTACCAACGTTGGCGGTGAGCAATTCGGTGGCCGCAAATATGTTGTTGTCCTAGCCTCTCCGTCTTGCACTTGCTAGATGCCGTTACGGATCCATCTTCTGTGCTCACATATAATAACAGCGTCACGTGCTAGGGCACTTGACCCAACTAGCTTGTCTTGTTTGTCCCGGTTCTACAAACTAGAAGCGGTTCGAGGCACATGGGCTGGTAGATTCGAGCCTTATCTAGACATGGCCCAATGGCCCAAATACACCGGCCCGGATTTTTTACCGGATTTAGAACTCATGGTCAAGACGAAAGGGCGACGGCAGACCAAGAGGTTCAAGATGGACATGGACCGCGCACAGGGGAGCACACACTCCAAGAGACCGCGTGCAAATGATTATTTCGTGGAGGACACCGTCAAGAATCGTTGCTCCGTATGCGGCAAGGAAGGTCACAAGAACACGAAAAGGTTAAGCTGCGAGGACCGGAAAAAGAAAATAGCCGCCGAGGAAGCAACGGCTCAAGCAGCAGCCGCTAGTAACCCTTCGTCAAGTGTACGTGGAAGAAAGCGTCCACGAGGAACTAGACATTACAGAGCTGGTAGGCGCCATCCCGATGCAATTGGGAAGCTAGCTGAAGCAACAAAACGTAGTAGCAAGGTTATATTTTCTTTACTATATGTTAGACGAGGCTATTTGGACTCCATCCCTGACTGCCAATGCTTCCATAATCAGCGAGCTTGCCGCATGACCATACCAAATTGCCTGTCCTCGAATCATGGCACCATTGTGATCCCGGATCAACATGCCCGTTGCACCTTCTCCTGAAGATAATGAGTAGCTAGCATCTACATTAACCTTCACCGTGCCTTGACAGGGCAGACTCCATCTCGCCCGAGGCATAGGGGATCTAGCAACCAGACCACGCCCAGCATTGGATAGGTCTCTGAAGCAATGTCTACTGTCCACTTGACAGACTGCGCCACCGATCTTACAGTACCTTCGTGATCACGCGCATTTCTCTGTGACCACACGGCCCATCCTCCACATAAAATGATAGCAGCTGCATCCATCGACACCCTGTCACTATCTATGATATCCAAAGCCCAGGATTCCAGATGAAAATCCGGAACTTTAAACGAAGTGGCTACCTTGATCTCTTGCCAAAATACTTTCGCCCAAGTACATTCAAATAGAGCATGTTTAATTGATTCCTTCCGTCCACAGGCACGACAGAAGGGCAGTTTCTCGATGTGTCTAGATGTCAGAACTGCTCGGCAAGGAATAAAGGATTTGATCACCCTCCACCAAAAGTTCCTGACTTTGGGGGGAACCGGCATTTTCCACAACTTCTTCCATGCGGAGTTACCTGCATCCATCGATCCCATGACTGGGTAGCCACCGCCTCTAGTCCTTCGTCACTCCTGAAGACGCGATCGACGAACGGGCGGGCCGTATCCCGTACACGCCGCATCTGGTTCCGCTTCCATCCCATCCCGTCGCACCGGCCGGAACCGGACGCGGCCGGGACGTCGGTACTCCATCTGAGAGCGGCTCATGCGTGGACACGGCGTCCAAGCAACGAAACGCAACTACCTAGATCTTATTGCGACCAGATCGATTGACCAGGCGATGCTCCGATGGGGTGGCCACCTGAGGCGGCGAGCCAAGATAGCGTGCCACGGCCTCCTTGGCCAGCTGCTCGATGTTGGCACCTTCAGGGTGCAACTCGGTGATCCCGTTGCTCCTCCGCGCGGATGGCGGCTCCACCTCCTTCTCATGGACAAACGTCGTGGCCAGCGTGCCCAAAACGGAGGTCACGAGCGGCGTCGAGATCCGGATGATGAAGCCTGACAAGTCTGGCTGCCCGAAGCCTGCCTCAAGAGGGCTGAACACTCCTGGAAGAGCACCCCCACCGGACCCGGCGAGGCCCTCCCCAGTGGGCAGTCATCAACAATCTGGACCAACTCCCTTGTGTTGTGCTCCGCATGGCTGGGTGTGCCAAAACCCACCCGCTCATGTAGGCTGGGCATATCAGTTACATCAACATCAATTTGGACCATCTTCTCCAATGTCATAACCTCCAAGTTTAGGTCACTTAAACCTATCAGCTCCTCCAATGCCACCGGCATGGCAGACTCTTGCAGGTTTAGCGTGGTTTGAACCTCGGCACGCTCCAAAGCAACCATTGGAGGCGAATGCTTCGCGGCCGTTTGGCCTCTTTTCCTCGTCAAAACATATGGGACGAAAAACAATCATCGGTAAAGTCGTTTACAGATTTGATCTTATTAAGTTAAGCTGTTTAAGGCGTGGAACCAAGAGAACATGGAGTCCAGAGGTCAATGAACTTACTAGCAGATGATCGAGATCCTTTGAATGATCATGCATGCGCGGTGCGTGCCACGTTTGCACATGCACCAAACGTTCCACTTACACATGCACGCCTTCCTTCCTACACGATTCGTCATTTCACGTGCACCGGTGTTGCTGTTATCCATGGCGTCCGCACGAACACGAGGGTTGGACTGGATCGGCGGGTCAAGTGCACGTTGCGAGACGCAGTACGCACGCGGGTAGTCATGCTAGCTGCAGGTCTCCAGTCTGTGCTTATATGTTAATCCGCATCTTCGGAGGTGGCATATTCCGATGCCACCACCCCCACACAGGACGTACTACCAACTACAGCAGCCGGGAGGAGACCAGATCTTGGAAGCCGGCTCATTGTCTCACTTTGGCCATGTTTGGCTTAAACAAACACTACGGGAAACCGTCAAAACGCCGATGGCCGTCCTGTACGCCGACGGCCAAATGTCGGGGCCGTCGGCGTACAGCACGGGCTTAGGCAGACGACGAACAGGCCGTCGGCGTATGAAGCGCCGTCGGCGTAGAATTACGTCCCCGACGGCTGCCGTCGGCGTTCTACATACCGTCGGCGTACAAAGGGCTGCATAACGCGAACCGTCCAGCGTCGTTGATACGCCGACGGTACGATAAAAACACCGACGGCTGCCGTCGGCGTTTAGTAGTTTTTTTATTTATTTTCGTATATAATATTCATTTCTTTATTTCTCTATATAATATTTAATGTAGTTGTAATTTATATATATATTGGACCTATAATTGCCCTCCCAATTTCAGTATCCCACCCCCGTAAAATAACGGTTTGAGTTTTCCGGAACCCAACCCTACAACATATACATGTAAAACAAATAAAAACTTTTCCTGGCTATCTAGAGAGAAAGTGATGCCGGTGATGTCGGTCACACCTAGGAGTAGATTCTTGCACATTTACAACACACAACACACTTTTATACATATGGTATGTCACAACCTAGGTTTGGGTAGGGTTCCGACGCTCCGGGGCCCCGCTTCGGTGAAACCCTGAATCCGCTGGAAAAAACCCTAACGTTTCCGTCTACACCCATAGACGTGCGTCGAAAGGGGGTAGCCCAGTGGACTTTTTTGCTTGGTTGTGTTATGTTAGGCCATAGGAACATGAGAAACCAAAGTCTACCCCAAATCGACACACGATTCCATCCGGTTCGCCCGAAAGGGGAGAATTGGCGGGAAACAGGCGCTCGAAAGAAAAACACGAAGGAAACACACGATCCGTGTGCTTCTTCCTGATCCAACGGCTCACCAGCGCTCGAAAGAAACACACCGCTGATCCAACGGCTCAGAAGCACACGAAGGAAACACACGATCCGTGTGCTTCTTCCTGATTGGGCATACTACAGCTCAGAAGCCCATTTCTCACTATATATATGTAGTCATGGCCTCCATTGGCATAGCACATCTAAACTGATATCTGATAACTCATCACTCTCCCGTGGCGTCACCACCGCGTGTGCCGTCCGCCATGCCAAGGTGCTGCCCTCTCCCTCCCCTACGTACCTAGGTTGCACGCACCTTAGTTGTTTGATCAAATTCCCCACTCATTTTTTCAGATCTCGGCGGGAATCGATGATGACCACCGGCCATTTGTTGGACACGGGCAGTGTCCGGGACTGGGCTCCGCCGGGCTGGCACTGGGAGGTGTCTTCCGGGACGCGTAGTTTGGTGAGGAATCCGGGTGACGTCGTCGACCCGGATCTTGTTTGGTGGCCGTCGCGTGGGCCAGCCTCGGTGCAGAGGCAGCCGGCCCCCGAGGTGGAGGTGCGTCGCCGTATCAGAGAGGAGGACGAGCACGTCCGTCGCTACCTGGTTAGGTTGGATACGCAAGCGGTGCATGACAATATGTGGTATACACTTCATAGGGATCCTCCTCATGTGAGTATTGCCCCAGTGATGGTTCCTTATCTTTGGGTGCAAGCCGCCGGCCGCTCAGCACCTCGCGGCTTAGGACCCGGCAAAAGTTAGTTACATTATTCGTGATGTATTATGGATTAAATAAAGATGTAGACTGGTGGCTATAAGCACATTCCTACTAGTGCAAGTTTGTTGTCATTCGTCTATGTACCCAAGTTTGTTGTCATTCGTCTATGTACCCAAGTTTGTTCTATCTTAGTTGCTACTACTCCGTTTCGATTAATTTTGATAAAAGTTGGTTTCACAAGCCCCAATGGACTAACCTAACACAAATAAAGTCTAGTTTAGTTTTCTTATGTTCCATGGTAACGTGACAAGCCCCAATGGACTAACCTAACACAAAAACCCCAACGTTTCCGTCTACCCCCATAGACGTGCGTCGAAACGGGGTAGCCCAGTGGACTTTTTTGCTTGGTTGTGTTATGTTAGGAAACACACGATCCGTGTGCTTCTGCCTGATCCAAGAGCTCACAAGCGCTCGAAAGAAACACACCGCTGATCCAACGGCTCACAAGCACTGGAAGGAAGCACACGATCCGTGTGCTTCTGCCTGATCCAAGGGCTCACGAGCGCTCGAAAGAAACACACTGCTGATCCAACGGCTCACAAGCACTGGAAGGAAACACACGATCCGTGTGCTTCTGCCTGATCCAAGGGCTCACGAGCGCTCGAAAGAAACACACCGCTGATCCAACGGCTCACAAGCACTGGAAGGAAGCACACGATCCGTGTGCTTCTGCCTGATCCAAGGGCTCACGAGCACTCGAAAGAAACACACCGCTGATCCAACGGCTCACAAGCACTGGAAGGAAACACACGACGCCTATAAATAGGCCACTCCTCAGACAGGTTACTCACTCACACAAAACATTCCAGCTCACTCGGAGAGACATCTTTGGGCAACCAGCGGCAAGACGTCTGTGATGACCTGCGACCGTACCAAACGGTTGCAGATCATCATAGACGTCTTGCCGGACGGTTGTAGATCATCAGAGACGTCTTACCGCTGCTTGGATCGAAGTGGCGCTCAAACCGTGTGTCTTGTTTCAGCTATATTTAGACATTCCACACAAATTATCCGGATTTACCCAGCTACGTCCCACCCTGCATGTGATATCGCAGCCACGGTGGGATTGTAGCTGGGTGAAACCGTATGATTTGTTCATTTATGCGTTTAGTCGCAATGTATTTTATCTTGTGTTTTGGGCATCTTTGGGCAACCAGCGGCATGACGTCTTTTCTGTTCTCTCAGTTTCGGTATCCCACCCGCATAAAATAACGGTTTGAGTTTTCCGGTATCCCACCCGCAGGTTGACAACAATCTAAAGCAACAAATTTCAGATTTTGTTGTGAAATCCTCTCATCTTGGTCTTCTTATTGACCCAAAGAGCGACTCCTCGGTGTCAAAAGAGTGACCGGCCTTTCGACTACTTTTCTACCCCATTTGAACTACTTTTCGCATTGATATTAAACAAACCATGTAAATTACAGTGACAACATAAATTACACAGAGAACATTCTTGAACCGCCGATACATAATTGACTAACAAACAAGTAAACATGCATGTAGAACAAATTACAACAATCACGAACAACTAATAAATTTCTCCACCCTATGCCGTGCGTGTGCTGCCACCCTTGCCCTTTGACGAAGATTCTGCCTTCTTGCCTTTGCCCTTGGACGAAGCTTCAGCCTTCTTGCTCTGTGCTTCAACCCTCCTTTCCTTTGACGACGGCATGAAATCGTCGTCATCATCGCTGTCAACTACCCAGAGACAGGAACGACCGTACGAAACACGGTCAGCTTCAGTTCAGTAGAACGGACTATTCGTAACTTTCCTGTCAAACTTATCTGCAAGCCTGAGCATTTCTGCACGAATTTGGAGCGGGGTCCTATACGGAAACCCATCGCGGCATAGCTTCGCCCCGAGTGAAGCGAGATGACTCTCAGTGTGCAAAATTTCTTCAATTGGAACTACCCTACCATCTACCTTCAAATTGCTCGAAATCCTAGCGAGATGCTCGGATGCGGAAATGTGAAACCCGGACACACACTTCTCGCAAGGACCAATACACACCATGCTTGCGCTCAAGTGAGTACCATGCCTACCTTCGACTGGGTTATATAGAACTACCGGTGGCGCTCCCGGATCCAACGGCTCACCAGCGCTCGAAAGAAACACACCGCTGATCCAACGGCTCAGAAGCGCACGAAGGAAACACACGATCCGTGTGCTTCTCCTGGATCCAAGGGCTCACGAGCGGTCGAAAGAAACACACCGCTGATCCAACGGCTCAGAAGCGCACGAAGGAAACACACGATCCATGTGCTTCTCCCGGATCCAACGGCTCACCAGCGCTCGAAAGAAACACACCGCTGATCCAACGGCTCAGAAGCGCACGAAGGAAACACACGATCCGTGTGCTTCTTCCGGATCCAACGGCTCACCAGCGCTCGAAAGAAACACACCGCTGATCCAACGGCTCCCAAGCTATCGAAGGAAACACACGATCGCGTCCTTGTTCCTGATTGGCTAGCTGGAGGGAGTCACTCGGAGAGGCGGGTCTATAAGAGAGGCAGGAGTACACTTCACATCCATCATTGGCAGTACACGGGTAGCAGAGAGCAACATTTCTGAGAGGCAGGAGTTCCTAGAGCGTCGGCTGAAGGTGAACCCTCCCCTCGGTCGGATCCAAGCAACGGCAAGGATCTTGATGATTAGCAACATTCCCAACACTTGTTCCGACGGTTGCAGATCATCAGAGATGTCTTGCCGCTGTTTGGATCGAAGGCCGATTTGCCGAGTGAAGAGAGCAACAAAATCCTTCAATTCGTCGACCGAATACAAAGCATTCGGGTTCCCGTCATACAGCCCAACGGTGCATTGATATGCAGGGACTCGCGAGCCACCGTTGGGCTGTATGACAGGCTAACCGTGTGTTTTGTTCTATCTACAAATCCTTGAGTTCTGTTGGTCACAAAAATACAAAATAAATTCTACAGAAAGCTACTGATGTGTAGAAGACAACACAAGAAATAAAAAAAAAAGCAAAAACCATACGCCGACGGCCAAGCCGTCGGCGTAGGCTTGGTGGAATTTTCTTACCCCACCCCGCGCGTTCCAAATCCCCAATTCCCCCACCCCGCGCGTGCCAAGCCAAACCACCACCGCACCCCGTTCGCCGCCGCCGCCCTACCTCGCGCCCTCCCCACCTCGTGCGCCACCACCTCCGTTCACCTCCACCGCCGCCCCGACCCTCTCCACCCGGCCCCCGACGCCACCACCTCCAGTCCACCTCCTCCGGCCGCCCCCAACGCCACCACCTCCTCCGGCCGCCCCCAACGCCACCACAGCAGGAGCGCCTCACCTCAAGCTCTCCCAGCCACCACAGCAGGAGCGCCTCGCCTCGGAGCGTGCCCCCTCCCCGAGCGCGGTCTCGCGCCGCCCCAACCCGCACTGCCCGTGGCAGCCCATCACCCGCCTCTTCTCCGCCGCCCGCCTGCGCCCGTGCTGCCTCGCCTCCGCTGCCCCCCCTTGCTGGACCGGCGTCAGGACGACGCGGCGCCCGGTGCTGGCCTTCGCCGGAGCCGTATCTTCAACTCAGCCCGACCACAAGGTACCACCACCACTACTTCTTCTTCTGGTGTGCTTTAGAGTTAGGGTTAGCTTCTTGCTGTTGCAATTTAGCTTCGGTCCAGCTGCAAAAACAGTTAGTCCTTAGGCTAGGATTTCGTTCTGATGTGTGGTTGAAATGCTAAGATTTATTAGATTAGAACAAATGCAGGAAAAGCTCTAGGAAATTGTTGTCAATGGCTGCAAGCAGTGCTTCCTGAAGATTACAACTGAATTTTGAATTGTTGCTGCGTTCTTTAGACAGTGGAAAAAACGTACTGCACACTTACTTTAGACCATATGGTGCAAATTTGGCAAGGAATTTCGGAACCATATGTATCACTTTAAACAGCCTTCCGTTAGCACTTTAATGTCATTGGTGTCATATTTAATTATGCTCTATCCATTCTGATTTGCATGTATGTGCAAGTCCATTTTTCTCGAAAGTAGCCGGAGCTGCTATTTTATTGCCAATAGGAGGAAATGCCTCATATAAGAAAAACAGAGATTTAATTTACAGAGCATTAGACATATATACTATGAATAAGGTGCATGTATCATTTGTTGTCTGACTGCCTAGGTGAATAACTGCTATGCATTTGAGGATTGAACTGAATGCTTAGATCTATTCCTGCAGGTGATTGACCAAGATGAGCCAAGGCAAGGAATCATCGGCCTCCTTGGTGAAGAAGATGCGCCAGAAGAAAGTTAGTAAAAGTGGAAGAGAACATATTCCGAACCCGCGTTACCTGTCTGACAGTGGTGAGAGTAGAGGTGATGATGCAATTCTTAATTTGTTCATGTCTTTATGCTTAATTGTTCACCCTTTCTCAATGCAGGTGAGGGTGGAGATGCTGGAGGAGGGGGAGGTGCCGATGCTCCAGTTCCTCCGAGGGGACGAGGTGCAGGACGAGGACGAGGGCGAGGTGGAGGACGAGGGCGAGGTGAGGGAGGACGAGGGCGAGGTGGGGGCGACGTGTCTTCGGACATACCCTCTGCGGGCCCCTCCACGGACGTGGGGACGGGCCCCTCCACGGACTCGGAGGAGACGGGCCCCTCCACGGACGTGGGGCCGGGCCCCTCCACGGACTTGGAGGCGGGGTCCTCCGCGCCGCCGAAGAAGCCAAGGATTCGAGGGGAATCCCAGGTCCCTGATGAGGACAAGGAACCTGCTACCGAGGAGGCGAAGATCCTCATTACGCCTAATGGGAAAGAGTAAGTGACTATATATACTAATTTTGAACATGGTAACTTCATTGTGGTCAGGACAATTTGACATGTACTAATGTTTCATTATTGTGCAGCAACTGGATACATCCTGCGGGAGCCCGTGTGCCTAACACCCTGATTGGAGCTTTGATTAGGAAGTTTTGGCCGGGCTTGTACAGTACCGTCCCCAACGGCGCGACGAAGCTAGCCACCCATTGGGTAGACTATCAGGCCGCCAATTACGCGAGCGGCGGGAAATGTTCTGACGCCGTGATCAACAAGTTTTGGGTAAGTTGAACTTTTCGAATTTCGTTCATACTTGATGTCCCCACCATGCTCTCACAATTTGTTTTTTGTGCATGATTAAAGAGGTTCTATAGGGTACTTCCTGAGCAGCGGGCCGATGCGGACAGGACTTTGGAGGGGGCTTGTAGGAAGTTGACACGACAGCAGTTCTACAATGCAAAGCATACCATCATCAATCATTTCAGTACTGAGACGTTACACAAGAAGGCGGTGAAGCATGAGATTGTGGAGAACCCACTTGAGGTGACCGTAGATGACTACATGGCGGTAAGTAGATTGTTAATGAGATTACATGTTGCTGCTAGGTTGCAATTGCATTATCCGTTCTTCACATGAGTATTGTTTTTTCAGTTTAAGCCCTCATGGGCCTATGGCAAGGATGACGCGTGGAGGGCGTTGGTGTCTAGGTGGGCTGGGGAGGACCCCGAGTTCAAGGCCTTGAGCGAGCGAAACAGGTTAAACCGCGGGAGCGGGGGGACACATCGTGCGGGTGCCCGCAACCATGATCGCTTCAAGGCAAAGCTGGTATATATATACATGAAACAATCTTCATTTATTTCCCCTCATGTTCCTACTTGATACGCATGACACTTCTTTGGCATTGCAGGAGGCCGATCTCGGGGAGCCTCTTACGGACATGCAAACATGGGAGAGGATGAAGATGAAGAAGCCCAATTTTTCTGAGCCTCAGCCCTCGCAGCCCGATTACTTCGGCACTGCCAAGGAGGGGATAAAGGCATACGTCGAGACGTTCCAGGGTATAAATCCGTTTGTGGACAACCCTCTTCGGCATGACACCGATGAGAGAGCGGTGGTCCTTGCCGGGAACGGTTGGGAGCATGGCCGTCCTCTCATGCTTAGTGCGGTACTCACGCGTACTCCTGAGTTGGGCCTCTCGCGTGTCAAGGCTACCCTCACCGCCGACGACCCTCCCGTCCTGCCTCGTCGGCCTTCCCGAGCTCGCCCCGATGTAAGTTTTTCTCAATTTCATTCTCTTTCCGACATTCGTTCCTAGCTAAGTGGCTAAGTTGACGAGATGCGTTCCCTTTTAAAACTGTAGGCTGATTTCGAGGCGGCCTTCGATGCCGCTTACGCGGACTATGAGAGACAGTATCAGTTGTGGGTACAGAAGAGCCAGGAGTATGAGGAGTGGAATGAGTTGAAGGATGCTGTAAGTTTCAACTTTTGTATTTGCAAAATATGACAAGTCCCATTTCCTCTAGTTTGAACCTTCTTTTTCTACAACTCCTGACATCTAAACTATCTTGTAGGCTACCGAGAAGTTTTTTGCCACTGGAGAGCGGGAGGCGCTGCCTACGCGTCCACCTAGGCCGGGGATCCCGCCCGTCGGCCCAACGAGGGAGTCGGTCGCTCGCACATACAAGCAAGCGACACCGGTAAGTTATTTGCCAAACAAATTGTTACCGCCATGCTGTGCTTTCCAAGTTGCTAACTTGGACTCAAACATGTAGGGATCGAGTTGCTCGAGGAATGCACCCATTGATCCTGCTTTTGCCTCGCCGACTTCGACGCGCGCGCTCGTGGTGCATGGCACTGGTGGTGCCTCGCCGGGTTCGTCGCGTGAGACCACACAGTCCCGTGGCTCTCCGGATTCCCTGTGTGGTTCGACTGGCCCACGCGGTCGGTCGCCTATTTTCACGCGGTCAGAGATAGGTGGCTCGACCTCTCACGAGATGTAGGATTAGTTCGGGTGTTCCGGGTGTCAATTCGAACTATGTTTCTGTCATTTTGAGTTTGTATGAATGCTTGTATGAATTCGAATCATGTTTGTGTCATTTTGGATATATATGTGATGTTTTATGTGATGTTTCTGTCGTGTTTTATAATTTGTGCAATTTTAATTGTATTTAAAATGCGCCAGAAACCAGCAGCAACAAGCAGCTAAAATTGGAAATTATGGTCAAGGATACGCCGACGGCATTGCCGTCGGCGTAGAGAACTTCCCAGGCGCACAGGGTGCTGCCACGTCATCTAAAATGGACCAAATGGTCACGAATACGCCGACGGCTTTACCGTCGGCGTATGCCACGTCCCAGACGCACCAGCTCGCTCCACGTGGCACGCTAGGCCGACGGCACTGCCGTCGGCGTATGGGTGGAGCAGACGGAGACGGACGGCTTCCGTTTTTGTGGGTCCCACAGCGGCTACGCCGACGGTTACGTATACGCCGACGGTTATTTGTATACGCCGACGGGCTGCTACGCCGACGGAGATACGCCGACGGCCGCCGTCGGCCTAGGCCTACGCCGACGGCAAACGTGCCTACCCCGACGGCTTCTGGCCGTCGGCGTATCGTGGGTTTCCCGTAGTGAAATGGATTCGTGATTTTCTTTTTGTAATTACACACGAAAGGGACATTTGAATGGTTGCATATGGGAGAGCAACACTTGGAAATAAAATACACATGAATGATTTGCTCACATCACATGGATTTGCGTAATGAAATAATCAGCAAGGTTCATTGCGGAAAGTGTGTTTGGCTCCCGAGCACTGGTGACCCTGGTGATTTAAAAAATTCTGAAAAAAATCCTGTATGTGGCCAATGATTCTTTCCACAAACTTGCAAAATATCAACCTCAAATACTTTGTATTTTGCTCTACACAAAAATGATAAATTTGGAGATCTGAAAACATACACATTCAGATCCAAACTTTTGTCTTTTTCGTGTAGCTCAAAATATAAAGTATTTGAAATTGGTTTTTTGTAAGTTTGTGAAAAACATCATTGCCTACATCCAGGATATTTTTTAGATTTTTATGAAACTTTTAGATGACAAGGATAGGGTTTCGGGGTGCTTCTGGGTTACATTAGTCATCGGCTCCACGTGATGTCACAGAGTCGGTGTCGTTCGGTACAACCGCTGGTACGAGCGCACCCGCTCATATCATGCACCGGCAAGCACTTTGTTGCTTCGTTTCGTTCTCCCTTTTCTTGGAAATCTTTCCTCCTATAGCATTTTCCATATATGCGTGAATTTTATTATAAGTATGTCCATTTCACCAAGGAATAAGATAAACAGAACATTTACATCTTTGCATTTACAAGTGATTAGTAGCAGAATGAGTGGTAATCAAAGAAATTTTAGAATATCCAGTTTAATCGAAGATAAAGATGAGTATAAAATACAATCGTCAAAGCCCCCAACCTTAAAACTCGAACGTCCTTGACAAGAAACAAAAACCATAAGTAAACCAGAGTTTGAACCGGAAAATGGGAAGATTAGTTCACTCTGACCCTGTCGAAATGCCACTCATTTATATAGACGATCGTATATTAATGTGGAGATTCTGAGTAGCAATAATAGTGGAGATTGTGAGATCGTCATTGCATTACTTCAATCTGTACTGTTGTGAATAGTGAAACTGCTTTAATTGTGGATTGGAGTCCCTCTTTATATAAACCCTAGCAAGGCAACTTCACCATATGCCCGAAGTCGGAGGATTGTGAGAGCTATTGTAATGAACACATGGAAGATAACAAATATGGCAGGATTAATGTGCTTATAAGCTGGAGAGCGACCAAATACAAGACATAATATAAGAAATTTAACATCGTATGGATAGAAGTAGGAGGCATCAGGAGGATGGAAAATCCAAATAGTGAGACAAGATATACACTAGCAACATGATCAGTGAGAACGTCGATCGTCCCAGGTGTTGTCACCGGATGTGTCGCAGGTTAATTAATCTTCCTGGCGAGTGGAACCTCTTGGTAAAGTACGGAGATGCTTCCTGAGTGACACGCCTGACAGATGCGTAACGCGACACGACATAACTGAGTTGTATGTTCTGAACGCGTCCACCCTCTCGATTGGTAGTCTAGATAGCTGACTGCTTCTTTTTTTTTTTTTGTAATGTACAAACTTGTATTCATACGGAAACGAGTACAGCAAACTGACAAGCATACACATGGAGATACAGAGGAAACAGAGAACAACACACCTCGCCCTCTCCGTCTTCAACCTCTGGAACGACCACCCGCCGAGCCCTGCATCGCCGGAGACGACGAAGAGCACCGCCGCGAAGATCGATCACCCACGGAGCAGAGGAACTCCTAGCCCTAAGGCGTTGATGAGCCGCATCAGCCGCCGTCTCCGAGGAGCCGGACTTGGAGGCGATGAACGAGCGTCGGCCGGGGGAGGCCCCCGAGCACCAACTGCACCAGATCCGGGGGCAGCGCCCCAGAACCACCACCATCTTGCCACGAGCCTGCGAGGTTGCCGCCTTGGATCCTCCCCTCCCGCCGTCAGATCCGCCGACACCCCAGGTCTGACGGGAGAAGAAGGGCTCGAGCGCCGCGCCGGGCCTCGAGCCACCACCAGCCGCGCGCGACGACGGCCGGCCCCCGAAGGGCACCTCCGCCGGAGGAGATCGCCACGACACCAAAACACCACCGCCCGCACCCCTACCTCCAAGGCGCCGTCGACGGGGCCTCCACCCCAACCTCCCGTATGTACAGGCCCGGGACGGGGATCCCCCACCCTCCCGCCGCCGCAGCGGCCGACGGAGGGGAGGAATCCCGCGTCCCCGCGGCACGGACGCGGTGGCTCGGCGAGGGATGCCCAAAAATCGCCTTTTTCTTCGCCTCTTGAACAGTGTCGGGAGAGGGAAGGAAGAGTTCAGGCCGACATCGATGTGCAGCTGACTGCTTCTTTCACATGAAAACTTAGCATAACTAAATGTAATACACGTACACGCCGTATCCCATACAAGCCGCATCTGGTTCCGCTCCCATCCCATCCCGTCGCACCGCACGCGTCGATAGAGCGCAACCACCCAGATCGATTCGCCTCCATTAGGCCATGTTTGTTTCTAGAGTTTTTGTGGAAATTGGTGGGGATAATCCTCTAGTGTATTGGGTGAAACCCCAAACTTCGCCCAATCCCTTAGAGGATTAGGGATCAATCCACTAGGTAGGGTAGTGTATTGAATCCCCTAGTGGATTGAGAAAAAATGAACTAGAGTTTGGTGATTTGTGGGGAAAGGTGGGGATAAAACATGTCCAATACACTAGAAACAAACGATGTTTTGAAGTTTGGGGTTTCATCCAATCCATTAGAGGATTATCTCCACCAATCCCCACAAAAACTCTAGAAACAAACAGGACATATATGGGCCGGCGCACCGGGAAATCGTCTCGGGCAAATCGACACGACACGCCATTGCATCTCGAGGCTGGATCCGGGCCGGGCCCGTACGTCGTCGTCTACCTGCATGGAATGAAATGGCGGCTCCAACCAACTGCCCGCGCGCGTGACGCGACGAGCGAAATGGGAAAAATGGGAAACTTGGAGGCCTTCTCCGTCAAACGCATGGGATGAAAAAGCTAGCCATCAGAGAAGTCGTTTGCAAGTTTGATCTGATTAATTTAACCTGTTTAAGGCATGCATGCATGGAACCACCTAGTCGTCTGCACATGCACCCCACGTTACACTTACGCACGCACGAACACGAGCGAGGGTTGGACTGGCCACGTCTGGATCGGCAGCAGGTCAAGTGCACGTTGCGCGACTAGAGGATGCATGCACCACCAACTGCGGGGTCATCCTTCCTAGCTGCAGCTGACTCGACGGTCCAGTCTGTGTGCTTAATCTTAAGGGGAGAACTAGGCGTCCCCGAGGATCCGATGTTTTCATCCTCCGGGTCCCCTGCGCGACACGTGTTCACACGGGTCCTCTGCGCTGGGCGTCCCCAGACGATAGCGCGCGTACGTCCACGAAACAGAGCGCAAAAGCATTAGTCCTCCCACGTGGGTGGAGCCCACTTGCTCCTGTGTGTGCAGGCGTAGCAGCGCTGCCTCGCGTCGACTCTGTCATGGTGTGGATCCCATCCCACCGATGCTACTAGCTGCAAGCCCTAGATTGCACGCCGATGCTAGTAAGCTGGTACGGAGCAGCTGCGATCCCCTCTCCTGCTAGCTTCTACTCCGTAACTTTGTGGACTAGGAGCAACTCCAAATTGCTAGCTCCAAACAATATTTTTTGGAATGCCGTTAATTATTGGTTGCTTAGGACTAAAATATTGCTCTATCTAATCAGGTCAATAGTCTATACTTAGAGCACATCACATAATAATGTCGGCAGCAATGTCTGCATGCCGTCGAGCGTCCCGGTAGCTCGTCGGTAGCAGTGGTAGTGCCATGAGCCGTCAAGCCGAGAGGGTGTGCATCCGAAGAACAACGGGGAGGTGCTGCTGAAATTCCGTCTCAGGAAGGGGTAGAACATGGAACACGACTCGATCTACACATACTCGCGGTGTCCAACAGGACAATCCGAAAGAGTTACGGTTATAAATATGCAAAGATGGACAATCCTGCATATTTATAAATTTGTAACCCTTCCGGACGGGATCTGACTCGGGTTACGCGACTGACTTGGTGATCTAGACAAAAATAAACCTATGCAGCAAGAGAGGCGAAAGATTTATACACTTGATGCGTGATCGGTGGCCGGAGAAGGCCGAGGACGAAACAGGGGCACCGAGGCTGCCCCTCCACGGCTGGAGAAGAAGCCCCGCAACGACGCGTGGGACTGACGGTGCTGGCTGGCGTGAAGCTACGTCATCTGAAAAAGCAAAAAAAAAATAAACATTAGCACACATGTTTGACAACATAAATATTCATGAAAGACACCGACACAATTTGCCTTGTTCATCTATAGCCATTTGGAAACAATTTATTATATGCATGCCCAAGCAACAATTATGCTGCACCATACACATATCTTATAACCATATATATACATGAATCAACCAATTTACTACAATTCTAATAAACATTCATCACATTCATGAATCAAGCAAATTAAAACATACATACTTAGTACATGCCTATGCAATACAAATCCATATACATCGTAAAGAAAAAAAAGAAAGATGACTACCTAAACTAACACTAACTAATTAGAACTAGCTCTACTAACCGTGGTGGAGCCGGAGGAGCTGCGGTGGTGGTGGAGGTGCCGGAGGAGGTGGTGGAGGCCGGGGCTGGAGGAGAGGGCGTCATGGAGGGCCGGGGGCGGCGGTCGGAGAGGAGAGGCCGGGAGGCGTGGTCGGGGCGGCGCGCTAGTGAGGGAGCTACGTAGTGGGGGAGGTGCGCGGTGGGGGAGGTGCGCGGCGGCGAGGGCGGGCTGGGGTGGGTGAGGGCGGCCGGAGGTGTGGGCGGGCGGCGAGGACGGTGGTGTGGGCGGAGGCTTGAAGTATTCTACATTTGGTTTTATCCTCTATCTTTCGACTATGATGTTTCTCTGCATGATCTTGAAGGGCTCTTCGTTATGATTCCAACGAGCCTAAGATCATCGAAATCGGAGTCCGGATGAAAAAGTTATTGCGGTTTTCGTATTGCTGTTTCTGTCAGTTTTCAGACAATCGGATAATCCGACCCAAACTTGGATCGGAATATCCGACCCGGTTTTTGCTGGACGCGAATTCGGCTAAGGACTTTAAAAGCAATGCGTACTGGAGTTTTTTGGAATATCCGATCAAGGTTGATCCAGATTATCCGATTCTCAAGAATTGCTCGAATTCGGCTAAGGACTACCAACAACCTTGTTTGATGGCTCTCTGGAGTTTATCGGATTATCCTATATGGGGACCCCGGATTAATTATCCGAGATACTCGTTATGTTTCCTGCAACAATCCCATGATCAGTCTGTTGTCGCACATAACTCGAATTGGCATCACAGAACACCCATACATACCGAATAAATATTACTTACTTGATTGAAGTCATAACTTCAACAGGTACATGCAGCGGAAATCATCAAACAACGTGGAGCCCAAGTCATTAGCCATAACCACAGGCAGCTGACTGGGAAGCGCCCTAGTTCGCATTGACGTCGACGAACTCTCGATCTCCAGCATACTTCTTCTTGAACTCTGGACATGGGAATATCCAGGGACACAGCCATGAGTACATTTATGTACTCGCAAACTACCTCCGACAGGAGCATGCAATAGCATCATTTTTATTATAACAAAACCCTTTATTTTGATAAGACATCTCTATATCTTTGTTGAAAAGAGAAGAAGTCTCTTTTATAAACATTTTTCCCGGAAAATCACCATTTGTTTATTTCTCCAAAACTCCTCCTTTCTTCGACCATTGACCCACATGGTCCACTTTCTTCCATCAACCTCATACCGATCTGCTGGTATAGGTGCATAGAACATTCCCACTTCACTTTTCTTTAAAACTCAACTCTTTTCAAAAACTTGCACATGGTCTTAGGACAGTCTCCCAATTGTCCATATCCGAGGACTCGGCTATTCGAATAGTTTTAAACACTCTGCAGAGGTAGCACGCTTTTGACCCACATCCATCCGGCAACTCATCGTGTCTGCCACGTCTCGCCATACCAGGTGTATGCGAAGTAAGCCGCCGGCCATAGCCTCTTATTTGCTCATGCTAGTATAGGATCCTTCCCATATGACACTTTCCATCGACACCCAGTCCGGTTTCCCGTCAGAAACCCTAAGTGTGAGGACTCATAGTTTTGTCCGGCGGTTTATGGTGGAACCTTCTATCCTCCCCACCAACTTGTGTGAGGACCCGGGTCAGGGGGTAGATCCTCGGACCATCCCCTCATGCATAACGGAGTCATCTCCGTCGATGAGGTATCCCATACTAATAAGAGCAAACTACATGACTACGCCTTTTCCCATATGTGGTAAATGTGGTCGCACAGGGTAGGATTGGTTTCCATAGTACTAGGACACTGTGCATTTTTCATAAACACCACCATTTTTCCACTTTTCCACTCCAACACCGAAGTCTCGGTATTTCACAAACTCATAAGAAATTTCAAAGGAGTTTTGAATAAACAACATTGTTTTCCCATCCTAAAGTTTTATATAAATTACTATATAGGGTGGCAAAATAATATCCATATATTTTTGAAATGGGTTTTGTAAATCTTGCTTTGAGAGTAAACATGTTATGAAAGTAGATGCATATGTTGGTAGTGCAAGCTCAGAGAATAGCTTGCCTTGCTCGGCAAAGTGAACTTGGTCTTGATCTTCAGGTTCAGCAAATTCTCCTTCCTTTATAACTCCGTTCCACAAACCACTTCGGTGGTGTTTATATCTAGCGTCGCAAACAGGAGGATAACACAACAATCACTAAGCAAACCAAACCACAAGTGGTATACAGACAAGCGACAAACCGTAGGCGTCAAACTAATCGTTCGGGCAACAACTAGGATCTACACTTACGAGGGTTTTATACTGGTCAGTAGTCCATCACCTAACCGCAAGTTAGGTACATCGATCACAAAACTATCTGAGGCGAAGGTTATCAACAAGCATCTCCTGTTAAACAGGAAATACTCCAGACAAAAGTTAGGTCACTATATTTTCTGTGAGTCAGAATTACACCAAGTTAGAATTCGATAAAGGGAGACACTAGGAACCTAGCAAAATTAGATTTGCTCCAGAAATCATTACGGATTAATTATAAAAATCCTTTTTAAATCTACCCTTTTGTTAATTTATTTTAAACATCATTACAAAATAATTACCCAAGTTTTGAAACAAGATGGAATATGAAGGTTATCACTTGCTAAACATTTTAATGGGTCAAACTTAATTTTTGGATCATTATTTTTAAAGATATGAATTTTCCCAATTTATTTTATATTCTGCCTTTTTCTTTATTTTAATAAAACATTAAATAAACTAATTTATTTGGATAGGTGAATTACACCAAAAGACAGGTTTTATTTTTCTGAACATTTTGGTATATCATTTGTAATTTTTGGATCATTATTCAAAAAGATATGCATTTTATAAACTTAACTTATTTTCTGTCTTTTCTTTTAATTTCCAGAAAAACGTGTTATACTTTTGGTACCGAGCCCGTGGCTAGCCAGAGTCACTGCCAGGCGGGCCCGGGTGCTGCGCTGGCGCTGACTAGGCTCGGGTGCAGCTGTGCTGGCCGCCACGGTCACTGACCGGTGGGGCCCAGCTGTCAGCGAAAGAAAATAAAATGAAAAAGGCCGCGCGGCGGCGGGGACTCGAACTCGCGTCTCGCGAGCGCGCTCACGCGTGCGAGCCACTGGGCCGGCGCGGGGTTCGTGCTAGTATACGGGCGCTTGCTCTTTTGAGATGAGGACAGGGCACGGCGACGGCGTGCACGACCGCGGCGACCACCGGCGACGACGCGCACGGGATCGACGGCTGCGCACGCGATCGACCCTATTTCTACTCGCGATCGATGTGTACGGGCATGGGCTACTCCCTGGCGGAGACAGCGACCAAATGGTCACCGGAGATGGCGACGGCGAGGAGCTGAGGCGGCGGCGAGCTACGGCTAACGACGCGCCGACGAACTACGGCGATCAGAGAGGAATGGAGGTGTCTAGGAGATCCGCATGCTCACCCTCGTCGCGTGAGTACTCGCAGCGGTGAAGGAGAAGGTCGAGGGAGGTCGCGCGCTTGCTCGGAGTCCGACGGCCGGAGAGGAAGAAGATGCGGTGGCGACGATGATTCCCAGCCTTCCTGGTCGATTCCTTCTACGAGGAGGGAGAGGAGATCGCGGCGGGGCTGGTGGTGGTCGTAGATTCGCTCGGGGTGGCTTCAGTCGACGGCGGCAGCGACGACGAGCTCGGCCGAGGCGCGGCCATGGCAGAGGAAAATAGAAGAGAGGGAGGGAGCAGGGGAGATGTGAGCGAGTGGATGAGGGTGGGCGGCGTCGTGGCCTTCTTATCTCCACGCAGGGCAGCGGAGAGGAGAGCGGGAGGGGGGTCCGGGCGGCGGGCGACGCAGGAGAGGTCGACACGGCGACGGCGCCACGGGATGCTACAGGGAGACGAAGGAGCTTTCGCGGAAAACCCCCTGGGTTAAATTCTTTCTATTTGCATTTAGGTCCTTTTTCTTATTTCCTTAATTTTCAGTAGCTCTTCAAGGATTTTATTGAGGCACTAAAACATTTTATAAATATTTGAGAAAATTCAGGTAGCCTCCCATATACATGTAGAAGCTCCACAAATTTTGGTATTTGAAAATAAAATGTTTTGGACAATATTTGTTCATAGAGTTTAAATATGGCATTTTTGGATAAAATCAATTTGTCTAATCAAAATATCTTTGTAATTGACGAGTAATATTTTGAGGAGAGGGTAATATGATAATGAGATGGTTATCATCTTATTTCTGGATTTTATAAGATAAAAATAAGGGTTATAACAAAATAGAGAAATATGTAAAGAGGGAATTGAAATAAGATCATTTCTTTTAATCAAGACTTTAGTTTGAGAGTGAGGGTAGCCATAGAAGTCTTGTTTTGTTTTCACGTAACATTCCGAATTTGTGATCAGTGTGTTTTATTTTAGTGCTAGGCACAGCTGAGGAATTATCCTCACAAGCAACAACACCACAAGATCAATATCACAATAATGACCACACAAATCAAACCACCAGATTCAATCATGCCACCATTTACATAATTTAACAATACTATCTTATAAAAATGATCACACTTAATTATGACAAGATGATGTTTAGGAAATATCTCCACTCATCACTTAATAGTTTTCAGAAAGATTTGAAACAGGAAATATGTGGGTGATATATTTCCCACTAGTGTTATTTTCAAATGAAGTGATAATCAAAGTTTATAAAATGGGAGTTGCATACAAATGCAAAATATCAAGGTTAAAGATAGATAGGGGATAGCATATGGATCTCCATATTTTTGGGAACACATAATTTTGGAAATACTTTTACTTTCTCAAATACTGGTATTGGTTTTGGTTGTTGACAAATCAAATATCATTGAAATGGAGTTGGCCAAAATAAGAATGGAAAAGATATATAGAATATTTTCTTGTCATAACATGATCACCAAAATTAAATATATTTTTATATTGGTTGTGCCTTATATTTACTAGTCAAACAATTTAAACCGCAAGCCACACAAGTTCAAACATAGTAATGGGAAGGAAAACACAATCATCAGTGAAACATTTTCAAAAGATTTTTGTTGGTTCTGAATTTTGGGTCTGGTAAAACTAAGTTTTTCTTAGTTTCTAAATTTGGGATGTTACATCCTATCCTAACTTGGATCGGATAATCCTATACAGACGGATTATCCTATCTAACTTGAATCGGATAATCCTATACAGTCGGATTATCCTATCTAAATTGAATCGGATAATCCTATGCAGTAGAATTATCCTATCCCAACTTGAATCGGATAATCCTATGTTTTTGGCTGCAACGGCTCTTTTTCTGGGAGGGTATAAATACCCCTGCTCCTACCTCTAGCCAGCAAGCTTTGCCCAACACGATTTTCTCTCTCTCCCCACCATTGTTGACCTTGCAAAGCTTGCCTCTCTCTCAATTCCTCCCATGATTCTTGCATATCTTTGAGGAAAAGAGAGAGGAGATTTAGATCTACATTTCCACCAATCCATCTCTCCTCTAAGTGAGGGGAACCCTTTCGATCTAGTTCTTGAAGTTTCATTTGCTGTGTTCTTCGTTGTTCTTCCTCTCTCCTCCCCCATAAGCATTAGTTGCTTGTGGTGAGATTTCAGAGTGAAGGATTTGAGCACTTGTTCTCTTGCCATTGCTTTGTGCATCGGTTTGTGCTCTCCACGAGGATTCGTGGAATTTGAAAGCTTGTGAACTTGTTACTCTTGGGTCTTTGGACCCTAGACGCCCGTGTGGTGGTTGAGACCTTTGGTGGTCACTTGTAGCTGTTCGGGAGCCCCCAATTCGGTTGTGGGTGTGTGCCCCGGATCGTTGTTGAAAGGCTACGGATTTCCGCCACGAAGGGTTCCGATAGTGGAAGGTGAACCAAACCTTTGTGGTGCGGTTTATCGGAGAAGAAGGTGAAATCTTTGTGGTTGTTGAACCATTGTGTTGGTTCACACCTCTCCAACGAGACATACTCCCCTAAAAAGGAGAAATTCGGGAATATATCCTCGTCTCGCGTGCCTCGGTTATTTCTATACCCGAGCTCTTTACTTATGCACTTTACATTGTGATAGCCTTCGTACTTGAAGTATTCTATATTGCTATCACCTTATTGCACTTTACATTGTGATACCTGATGTCCCACAAGTATAGGGGATCGTGTGTAGCCTTTTCGATAAGTAAGAGTGTCAAACCAAACGAGGAGCTAAAGGTAGGATAAGTATTCTCTCAAGTTCTATCAACCACTGATACAACTCTACGCGCACTAAACGTTTGCATTATCTAGGAAATAAAACTACGGTAGCAATACGGGTATAAGAGATAGCTTTGCAAGATAATAAATACATGAAAGTAAATGTTAGTGCTGCAGCAATAAAGTACACTAAGTAACTATATACTAACAGTACCACGAGTGTGGAAAAGTGGTGGTAATTGTGGTGGCTTTGTCCAAGATTAATTAGTGAAGACATCTAGTTCAATGTCTTTGATGCAGTTTTCAATGTGGGAGAGGCTAAATATACATGCACTCCACTACTTGGGATTTACAAGTACTATATGATTGGATTGTTAGCAAACATCCGTAAATACTAACAATGCATTAAGGTTTCCCCAACCATAGCCTTAAGTTTATGGTCCTCTTACTCCCATACATGCAACTAACCGGTTTGAGCCCTCAGGTTTCTGTCACTCCGGCAGGACTACGCCCCTTCCTTTGCACATACTACTAACCCTATGGTGTTGATCCATGCGCGCACAAGTATAATGGACACGAAAGGACAGTACCATATCAACATACAACTCTAATGAACCATAGACATTCAACAAAGCAATCGAAAGACAAATAAACTACATAAACATGACATAGATCATAGGATAAATATTATAGCATCAAACACCATGTTTACATAGGACGGTACAGAGGTTTGTGGGAGGATGAACCACTGAATACAAGGAGGAGTTGGTGATGGAGATGGCGGTGAAGACAGCGGAGAGGGCAGCGAGAGGCGCAGGGCGGCGCCGGCACCGGCGGTGGCGCAGGGGGCTCCTCCTGCGCCGCCGGTTCCATGGGGGAGCACCGCCCCTTAGCCCCCTTCCTTCATGGCTTCAAGGGAGCCCTCCCCCATGGAGATGGGATCCATGGGGGAGGCAAAAACGTGGCTTTGGTGGCTGGAAATTCGCGGGTGGAGGAGTCCTCCACGAGTTAGGTTTCCTCCCTTAATATATCTTCTCGGATTTCCGTCACCCCCTTTTAGGGTTCCATCAAAACGGGCCTCCAGGCCGCGTCCGAACTCTGATTGGGCTGATCTCGGGCTTAAAATCTTCGTATGGAAAATTGTGACAACTTTGTTTTCGGGGAGACCTCCAATTGAAGTCATCTTCGAGGTCAAACTGGCAAACTTCGTAAAAAGTTTTCAGACAGATTTCAGAAAGTCCCAATTCGACTCCAACAAGGTTTCCTCTTGTATTCTTGATAATTTCTACACATCAAAGAGTAAAACAAGAACATTGTGCACTTTTGCAACTATTAGTAGGTTAGTCCAAATAAATAATAAACTTAATATAAAACAAGTGCTAAAAGCATAAACATGGCATGAAACAATAAAAAATTATAGATACGTTTTGGACGTATCAATACCCGAGCTCTTTACTTATGCACGCGGGTTCGACGGGCAAATCAAACTTCTTAATTTTTTTTTACTTTATTTCAACGTGCCAACATTTCATGGGGTTGCATGAACAAGGCATTGAATACTTTTCTCTATTTTTACTCTCCGGCACCGTGCTTCGCTTCTGGTCGAGTTAGGTAGGCCGTGTTCATTTATGGTGTCCAGTGCGAGGTTTCCTATGTGCGTTATCTTTCGACCCGACGGTGGTGACGACCAAATCGCGCAAGTTCCCTATTCAACGGGACTCTTCCAAAAACAATTTAATAATTAGTTTGGAAGCTAATGACAAGTGCCGGTCCACAATGCAAACATGGATGACTCTTCTGAAAACAATTTAATAATTAGTTTGGAAGCTAATGACAAGTGTCTGTCCACAATGCAAACATGGATCGCTAGACGTATCTTGTACTCCCTCCGTATCAAATATAAGACTTTGTAGTCTTTTTCTGCATACATGTATATAGACATGTTTTAGTGCAAAATTCATGTGAACCTTGCACTAGCATGAATCTTGCACTAAAACATGTCTAGATACATGCGTGAGTTTTTTTTAGAAAATTTTATATTTTGATATGGAGGAAGTAGCTGCGATCACATGCATGTAGACTGTAGTAGTATGTACGTGAGGAGAAGGACACGGATAAAGTTGTGAGCGGATGCCACGTGTATTTAATTTTTCGTTTTGGCGATCGAGCGTGAGATTTGAGAAGAGCCGAAAAACGCACGCCCGCCGAAACGAGAACTTTTTTTTTTTTTGGAAAGTTAACAGTTTAGACTGCTAAATTTATTGATCAGAAGGAGAAAAATTTACAGTATACGGGTGAAAAAGCATAGAGAACCCTATGTCACCCAAAAACAAACCAAAGAACCGAAAAAGACCTAAGACTCAGCCGGGATCAAAAGGAATTGAGGCCCCAGCAGCATTCCAGAGGTGAATTTCATCGCGAATTCGGCTAACAAGTCCATTAGCCGTGAGTTCAACTTTTTGAAAAATTCTTCGGTTCCTTTCGCACCAGATTTCCCAAGCCGCTAGGAGTACTAGTGATTGGGTTCCTTTCCTTTTGTCAGGTTGTGTGCGGTTTCTGCAGCTCTGAATCCAGTCTGAGAGAGAGGCGAAGCCCGTCTAAGAGGTCGGATCGATGGCTGGGCTAGATGTCATGGCAGCAAGATCGGACCAGATCTTCATGGACCAAGGACACTCCGTGAGCAGGTGTAGGGGTGTCTCAAGGTTTCGCATACACATTGGGCAGAAGTAATTGTTCTCGCACCCCCGCCGTTGTAGAGCGTCCGCCGTCAGAATACGCTCAAGAACGGCAGTCCACATAAAAAACTTGCACTTCCCAGGCGCCCAGCATTGCCAAATTGATTGGTGGAACTCCGATGGAATGGACCTAGCAAATTGAATGTGGTAGGCAGAGCGAGCAGTATACTCTCCTGAGGCCTCAAGACGCCATCTGATCGAGTCCTGGCGATCCTCGCTTAACTGAACCTCGTCAAGAAGGCCGAGCAGAATCTGAAGCTTGGGCAGCATATCTTCAGACAGACCAAAACGCAAGTCCAGCATCCATCTCTGGTGAAGCAAGGCTTCTTTGACAGTCCGATTTTTTCTAGCCGCAATTTTGTACAAGCTAGGCGCCACCTCACGGGGCGCTCGCCCCTGCAACCAGCGATCAGTCCAAAAATTTGCAATTGATCCATCCCCAATTGTAATTTCAGTGGCTGCTGCGAAAAGCGCTCTATCGATGCGATCGCACGGCAGTGGGGTTCCAACCCAGGGTTTGTTTGGTGATTTCCAAGCCGCCCATAGCCAGCGTAGTCTGAGTGCGCGCCCGAATTTGAGCAGGTCAGTGACGCCCAAACCTCCAAGCTTCTTCGGTCTGCAGATGATCTCCCATTTAACTCGGCAGTGCCCACCTTTGCATGTTCCATCGCCCCGCCAAAGCCACGCCCTGCACCTTTTAATAATTTTCTCAATGACTGACACCGGCAATCTGTGCGTCGTTAACATGTATATCGCAACCGACGAGAGGACGCTTTTCAGCAGTACCAGACGTCCTTCCCTAGATATCAAAGCACCCTTCCACGCAGCTAGTAAAGCATCAATCTTATCAAGCAGCGGCTGAAAATCATATGGTCGAAGCTGGGTTAGGGATAGAGGCATCCCCAAGTATTTGCAAGGGAAGTCTTTGACAACAATATTCAGAGGTTTCAGAATTTCAGAAATATTCAGACCCGTACAGTGGATTGGCAAGGCTGTGCTTTTTGCTAAGTTCGTGGACAGCCCCGTGACATTGGCAAAGGTATCCAGCAGTAATTTTATCATGGAGGCATCTCGTGTAGTAGGATTGATGAAAAGCGCAACATCGTCCGCATAAGTGGAGGTGCGAACAATGCAGCGTCTGCCAGGAAGTTTAGAGAGCGTGCCCTCTGCCGTGGCCACGTCGAGGATGCGCTGAAAAGGGTCCATGGCAAGGATGAACAGAAACAGGGATAGGGGATCCCCTTGGCGCAGCCCTCGGCGGTGCAAAACAAAATCTGAAGCCTGTCCGTTTATCAGGACCTGAGAGGAGGATGTGGCCAGTAGCATGGCAATCCAATCCCTCCAACGTTGGCCAAAACCTCGGGCAGCAAGCATGTCCAGCAGACAGGTCCAGGAAACTGTGTCAAAAGCTTTGGCAAGGTCTAGTTTTAGTAGGATTGCCGGCTTCTTGGTCTTGTGAAAGAAACGGGCCGTGTTCTGGACATACAGATAGTTTTCTTGAATACATCTCCTTTTGACAAATGCGCTTTGGCTTTGATCAACCAGACCCTCCAATTTTGGTGCTAGTCGCGTCGCCAGCATCCTAGAGAAGATTTTAACGACACCATGTATCAGCGATATGGGCCGAAAGTCGTGGAGGGCTGTGGCCCCTTGAGTCTTTGGTATTAGCACAATCAGGGAAGAGTTTATACGTTTCAGGCCACGACTGTCGAGACGGAAGAGCTGGTTCAAAGCAGCATGGAGGTCGGTTTTGATTGTGTCCCAGCAAGCACGGAAGAAGCCACCAGAGAAGCCGTCAGGTCCTGGCGCCTTGTCTGTGGGTAGATCATCAATAGCAAGCTTTATTTCATCCATGGTGAAGGGTGCTTCGAGGTCGGAGAGGTCCATGGTTGGGAGGTCCAAGGTGTCCCAATTAAATCTATAGCGAGCAGGTGATTCAGTGCCAATGGTGCCGTTGAAGTGCGCTTGCGCCATCTCAAGCATGGCATTCTGTTCCGCCGTCAGACCATCTTCAGTTTGGAGCGCGTGGATGATGCTCTTCCGATGTCTAGCATTTGCCTTCCGATGAAAGTAGCGTGTGTTAGCATCACCAGCTTTGAGCCAAGTGATTCTGCTTCTTTGTCTTCGTTTTATGCGCAAGAGCACCGCAAGGCCAAGAGTTCTTGATTTCAGCATGCGGCGCAGGGTCCCTTCTTCGTCAGTAAGTGGTCGAGAGTCTTGTGCCTTGTCTAGTTGCAGCAGCAGTTCCTCCACAATTTCCAGCTGCTTTTGTATGTCCCCAATGTGGCGCCTACTCCAGGATTTGAGTGCTTTCCGCGTCTCACGCAGTTTGATGTCAAGGGCATGGATTGGGCACTTGCCGCCGGTGTTCACGTTCCAAGCCTGTGCGACTACCTCATTGAACCCCTCCACCAAGGGCCAAAAAGCTTCAAAACGGAACGTAAAAACAGTAAGAAGAGAACTTTAGAGCAGAGAAGAGCCCACATGACTCCACGCGGAACGTTTGTCCATCTAGCCCGCCATCGACATTTGATTTTTGTTTTGGGCGCTCGAGCGGGAGATTCGGGAAGAGGCGAAAACACACGCGCGAGAGGAAATACTCTCGGGACTCGAGCCCGCCAATGAGAAGAGCTCAAACACCTCCACGCGGATCGTACATCGCAGCCGTCCATCGCCCACACATCCCATCTGACTCACGCACGCCTCTGCACGCGTCTCTCCTCAGTCACGCACGCATCTCATTCTCCTCGCTCGACCCCCTTTCTTCCTCGTGGAACCCTAGCCGCCGCCGCCGCCGCTAGCAGCACGCCGCCATCCACCTGGTGAGCTCCTCCGCTCGATCCACGCCCCCGACGACCTCGGAGCGGCGCTCCTTCTCCTCGCCGCCGCATCTAACCCACCGTCGACCCAGAACCTCCCGCCGCCGCTGGCTGGCGCCCAACCGCGAGCACCAGCTTCGCTGGACATGGTGGACACCGTAAGCTCCCCATCTCACGTCCTCTCCGTCTCCACACCTCCATCTCGTTACCTGTCTCATGCTACTGCCCCTGCAGATAACGAGGTGGACATCCTGCTGCTGCCGGTCGCCGGCACGGCCAAGGAGAGCCCTTCCGGTGCTGCTGCACAAAGGTCCTCTTTTCACCTCCTTCTGCTGTCTAGTGCACCATTATTTTTTTCCGAACTCCTATTCCCCTTCTTGCCTGGTCATTTTCAACTTAATTCTCAGCATGCACCATTGGCAGATCCCAAGTGACCCGGCCGGCGGTGTCTCCGGCGACCTCCTCCGCAGCAGGAGGTGTTCTCCCGGAGGCTGCGCTTGGCCCTGGTCTCCCGCAGTAGCAGCTTCTCCTCTGTCCGGCACCGGGACTGTGGTGTGGTCGGGGACGACGAACATAACGTGGTGGATGGCCTTCGACGCCACGGCTGTGCCGCCGCGAGGCAGATGTGACAAGGCTGCTTGCTCTCCTCCGACGCAAACGACGGGTTGCTGCCAACCGACTGTAAGTTGCCACCCACCTCAGCTCAGCTCCAACTCCAACTCCAAATCAAGCAAGATTCGGTTTTTGAGGAAGTCTTGTCTCGTCAAGGGAAGGAGCACGTAGTCGCCAGAGACACTCTAATGCTCGCAGTGTGTTTGTGATCCTTGCTTGACTTGATATGCACCAGCAGCAGCATGCTCTATTTTTCTTTTGTCACACCAGATCCTTGATTATTAATATGCATGCACATTTCCATCAAGTACATACACCATGCATGGTCCTCCTACCCCAAAACAAAAACTTGTTCAGCTTAACGAGGACATCGTCAGGTTCCCATCTCGATTAACTAACTTGTGGACGGGAAATCTGTTTCAGTAATTAAAAACTTTGTTGTGCGATGCATATGAAATTTATTTGCTCAACTTTATTTTTTATTTCCTTACTGCTCATGCATAGACAGTGTTGAAACCTCTCATATATTATCAGGTTCAGAACAAGCATTTAGGACCATCTTGGAGGAAGCTGTCCTCCGCCGTCGCAAGCAGCTGCTGGAGCTGAAGCTGGCCTTGGACGCTGGCCGAGGCACATGCGCCGCCGCCGGCACGACAAGACTGCTTGCTCTCCTACGGCGGTGACGACGGGCTGCTGCTGACCAGCTGTAAGTTGCCACCGACCTCCATTCCTCTTTCCAGTCAGCTCATCTCCAAGACCAACTCCAAATCAAGCAAGATTCGTTTTTTGATTTGAGGTCCTCTTGTCCTGTCTAGGGAAATGAGTCCAGCGTCGCCAGGGACACTCTATTGCTCACAACATATGTCTTCAGCTTCGCATTGTGTTTCCAGATATGCAGCAGCAGTTTGTTCTATTTCTTGTGTCACACTACCATGTGGACTGCACTTTCAGATACATCCTGTACACCATGCCCAGCTCCTTGATTGTTCTGGATCCACATCGAGATGCTTGTCTTCATCGTGGCGCTTATGCCATATAGGGAGGTAAAAACCCTCATTTCACTTGTGGAATGGATGGATGGGCACGCGTCTCTCCTCGTTTTTTTACCAAATCTGACCGTTTTCACGGACTAATAGCGGATCTGGCCGCTCCCGAAAACTAATTCCAAATCTGGCCTCTCGGGTCGGCGCCATCCTCGATGGAGCCGACGTTATGCAGGTTGGCGCCACTGTCTGGACTCGCCGAAGTTTGCTGCTGGGCCCGACTGAAATCCTACGTGGCGAGTTCGGCGCCAGGGCGAATGACGCCGAAGGCGGTCTCGGTAACTGAATGTCGTTCCGTGTTCGGCGCCGCAGCAAATGGCGCCGACTGTTTAGGGTTACTCCTTTTGACTTGCCCGATCTCGATCCCCACCCCAGTCCCGCATTCAACCTTTCCCCACCCCGGCTCGTCCCCGCCCGTCGACGCCGCCGGTCGTCGCTATCCCCGCCGCCGGTATCCTTTCCTCTCCCGCCGCCGCCCCCACCACGCGCCTCACCTCTGGTCGTCACCATCCCCGCCGTCGCCTCCCACCGGAACAAGAGACGCCGCCGCCTCCCACGGGAAGAACAGCAGCTGCCGCCTCCCACCGGAAGAACCGTGGCCCCGCCTCCTCCGTCGCCGGCGTCGGCCAAGATCCCGTCGACGTCCTCCTTCTCTGTGAAGGTATAATGCGCGCCAACCCGTCCCCTCCCTCCTACCACACTCATTCTTCTCCAATTTTTCAAATGAATATGTATTGCAATATTAAGGTATACCTGTAAGAGTGTTTGTGAATTATTTTGGTGCAATATTGTCTAGATTGGAGATAGAATGGATGACAGGATTAGAATTTTGGGTGCACCGGAATTTTTATTTGTGTTTCCGGTTGTTAATTGTGTCAATTGTGTGTAGAAAATATTTATTAGTTTGGAGAATAGATTTGTTAATTAAGTGGCAATGGAGGCAATGGAATGTGGAATCGATTTGTTCATAGTAGTTATCTTTGTCTAGATAAATCATTATCTAAAGGTACCAGTATATTTTGTTTCCGATTATAGATGGCCTACACCAAAATTGTTCATGTTCATCACGGAGGCCGTGTTGTGTCCTCTAACTGCGGTGTTGAGTTTGTGGAGATGACGAGCAAAGTATTGTTCTTCTCGCATAGTCCAAATTTGCGTGAGCATGTTGTGAAGATCGAAACGGCGTTGGGTTGGTTAGGCATTGGTGTTGGTTTGGAAGGAAGATACGATGCCGATGGTTCTAGGTCTTATACTCAGATGATACCCATCCGAGACAACGAAGGGTGGGAGTTGTACAAAGAGCTTGTTGACAACTCTGAAATCAAGTCAATTGTTGTCGTTGCCGTGAAGGTTGACATCAACAGTCGTACCGTAGTTCTCCTTGATTTGAACAAGCATTCCTCGGTTGTTTAAACAAACAATGATGACCGTAGTGAGTATGATGCGGGTTCAAGCCAGCCTCCCTTGTGGGAGAAGGAGAATGTTGACCATCAAGTTAAAGTTGAGTTGCTTATGGAGCAGAAACTAAAGGGTGCATCACGACCTGCAACTCGTGTTGTGTCCTCTAGTATGCCTAGTAGAGAAGAGGTCATTGAGGAGAAACTAAATGTTGCACATTTGGAGGCGGTGAATGACGAGTTTGTTGGTGTCTCTCCAATCGACATTCCAACACCACTATTTGTACCTCAGGTGGCATCCCCTGAATTGCAAGAGTATGCCGTTAGGCATCATCGGCAGTACATTGTGTTCAAGTCTAACCAGAAAGAGCGATATGTTGTGATGTGCGAGGACAAAGAGTGTGAGTGGAAGGTGAGAGCAAGGAAGACTCCTCAAGGTTGGTGGAAGATAAGTAGCTATGATGGCCCACACAATGCGGCGACAAGGTCCTTGCCAACAAGGCCCCTGGCGAGAAGGTTGTCCGACGCACACACCGGCAATTGACATCTACTTTTATTGCTCACCGGTGCGCCGAAGCCATCAAAGCTACGCCTACCCTCTCAGCGGCCTCTTTGATGAAGTTTATACATCTCATCTTTGATTATCGTGTCACGTATGGCAAGGCGTGGAGAGCTAAGCAGATGGCTATGAAGATGGCCTACGGGGATTGGGAGGAAGCCTATGGAAGGCTACCAAAGATGTTGGCGGCTATGGCCCATCGCAACCCTGGAATGACAAACGTTGTGCAACCGCATCCAACTTATACTCGCATGGTTGAAGGCGTCAAATACCCAGTGTTTGGACGAGCGTTTTGGTGCTTCCACCCTTGTGTCGAAGCATTCAAGCATTGTCGTCCATTTCTTTCCGTGGACGACACCTTTTTGACAGGGAAGTTTAGAGGCACCCTTCTTGTTGCTATCTTTTGCGATGCGGACAACCGTTTGGTCCCGCTTGCCTTTGCTCTGGTCACGGGGGAGAACACCAACAACTGGAGTTGGTTCATGCACTTGTTGAGGACTAAGGTAGTTGGCAGGGACAGGGTTGTTTGTTTGATATCTGATCGCCATCAGGGCATACTGAATGCCATGAAGGATGAAATACTGGGCATCCCCTTGTGAAGCACCGGTGGTGCATGAGGCATTTCGCGGCTAATTTGTACCGTGCTTGCCGTAACCGGGAAATGGCCGAGTATCTTCATAGGCTTTCCTTGGTGTTTGAGGAGGATGTGTTTGACCGGATGTACGCAGAGTTGTATGGCTTGACGAATGTGAAGGGTAAGGCTTTCCTTATGGAGCATTTGCCACAAAAAATGTTGTGGTCCCAAGCATTCGACGAGGATGGGGTTCGGCACGGTCACATGACAAGTAACATGGCTGAGGTATTCAATAAAGTTTTAAATGGTATCCATGCATTACCGGTTAGCGCCATAGCTGCGTTTACCTTTGACAAGTGCAACGATACTGGGTTATGAGGAGGGACGAGATATAAGTCCTTGTGAATGACGGTAAGAAGTAGCCAAAGACCGTGGAAGAAGAACTTGATTATCAGGAAAAGAAGTCAGAGACCCAAACGTGGATATGTTTCGACAAGGAGGTGTGGAAGTACGAGGTTTGTGAACAAGGAGGTACCAACGTTGGCGGTGAGCTATTCTGTGTCCGCAAATATGTTGTTGTCCTAGCCTCTCCGTCTAGCACTTGCCAGATGCCGTTACGGATCCATCTTCTGTGCTCACATATAATAACAGCGTCACGTGCTAGGGCACTTGGCCCAACTAGTTTGTCTTGTTTGTCCGGTTCTACAAACTAGAAGCGGTTCGAGGCACATGGGCTGGTAGATTCGAGCCTTATCTAGACATGGCCCAATGGCCCAAATACACCGGCCCGGATTTTTTTACCGGATTTAGAACTCATGGTCAAGACGAAAGGGCGACGGCAGACCAAGAGGTTCAAGATGGACATAGACCACGCACAGGGGAGCACACACTCCAAGAGACCGCGTGCAATTGATTATTTCGTGGAGGACACCGTCAAGAACCGTTGCTCCGTATGCGGCGAGGAAGGTCACAAGAACACGAAAAGGTTAAGCTGCGAGGACCGGAAAAAGAAAGTAGCCGCCGAGGAAGCAACGGCTCAAGCAGCAGCCGCAGCAGCCGCTAGTAACCCTTCGTCAAGTGTACGTGGAAGAAAGCGTCCACGAGGAACTAGACATTACAGAGGTGGTAGGCGCATTCCCGATGCAATTGGGAAGTTGGCTGAAGCAATAAAACGTAGTAGCAAGGTTATATTTTCTTTACTATATGTTACACATCTAATTTATGTTAGCATATTGTTTTCATTTACGTGATCTCTTTTTTTCATTTGCCATGTTGTTACTTTTCATTGCAATATTACTCACTTTGGCATGTCACTTTTCATTGCAGAATGGAGGGTCGGCACCATCTTCTTGAGGATCGGTACGAGAAGGATCAACGAGGTCGGAAGATTTTCATCGGCGTGGAGGTATGTACATAATGAATGGTTTAGTCGATTTGTTTTGTTGCCAAATGATTACTAATTTGTGTGCTACATAATGTTTTGCAGGAACTGAAGCACCTTCGCATACGTGGCCATAAGTTGAAGCATGATAAAATGACCTATTCAGATAGGTACACGGAGTACATTGAGAGGGCAAAGTTGCTTCCCTTTGTGACCATGGCAAGGTGTGGGCTTCCAATCTACAATAGTTGCACCCTCACGACACTAGTTGACAGGTGGCTCGTGGAGACCCACACTTTCCACCTTCCATATGGAGAGATGACTATCACTCTAGAGGACAGGGCCATGATCACCGGTTTGCCTCTCGATGGGAATCCCGTGACGGGAAAGATAGATGCGCATAAATTTAGGGACATGGTTGAGGAGCTTCTTGGAGTAAGGCCACCCGACAAAGTGGTAGGGAAAAAGGGTAGCAAGACTGGAGGGTTGAAGACCACTTGGTTGGAAATCAACTTTGGAACGCTTCCGGATGATGCTGGCGACATCACCGTACAGAGGTTATATCTCTTTACTAATTATGCATTGCCCACCTTTATTCATGTCATATTATTTGCACTCCCATTTGATTCGACTCTTGTCTTTACAGATATGCGCGAGCATACATCATGTGGATTTTTGGGAAAGTGCTCTTTCCAAACTCCGGGGGCAGCGACGTCTCTTGGATGTTTTTGTCTCTACTTCGTGACTAGGACGAGGCCGAGAGGTACAGCTGGGGCTCGGTTGGGTTGGCTTACTTGTACCGGCAGCTAGATGAGGCATGCCGAAGGAGCAAAGATACATCAAACATGGATGGTTGTGTGTTAGGGTTACAGGTATGGATGTGGGAGAGGCTACCTGTAGGGCGTCCCCCTATGAAGCCACTTCGTGCTTGGGAACATGCTCATCCCGACATGGCACCCACCGTCGCTCACAAGTATGACAATTCTGCAACCAATTGGGGCCCCTCTGGGAATCTCTATATGTAATACACTGATGAGATTGACTCTTTGCTGCCTAGCCACGTGAGTGATGCACAATACAATTGTACAATAATCATTTGATTTTGCTTCACTTATGTTTTCAAATGTTGGATAACCTTTTTGCTCACTTGCATCACAGGTTACATGTCTGCCCTACGCCGAGGTCGTTGATGATCCCTCGTTCAACTTAAACAAGATGTGCACTCGTGACAAGGAAATGTAGACTTTGAGGTGCCCACTGATTTGCTTCTATGCCGTTGAGTACCATCTTCCACACCGAGTAGCCATGCAGTTTGGGAAGCTTCAGCACAGCCCCCCGGAGCCCTTCTCCACGTCCTCTACGCTTCACGAGTAAGATCTCAAAGCACCATAGTGTTGACTATGTCTTTTGATACATGATTGGTGACCCTTTTCTCTATGTTCTTTGTTAGGCTTGACAGGAGCAAAAACAAGAAAATTACTGACTGGCAAAATGAACATCGAGAGTACACTACTGAATGGCATCAACGCAAAGGTCCTCACATCGATCCCACACCGCATAATGCACTGGCCTTTGACAGGTATCTTGCTTGGCTAAATGGTGCCACCCGGCTTCATCTACGGAAGGCTTGGACCGACCATGATATATTGGATTCGACATCTGACTCGTTCGATGATACCGACCACTATGATTATACCTAGCGGACAGGAAAGCGTGTGAACCAGGGCCCTGTGCGAGACCGTGTGGTAAGAATCTAGTTCCACACATTTCCAACTTTAACCACTTGCAAGCTAAAAAGTACACTCATTTTTTGATCAGTTGTGCAGGCCCATGAGCTTTTAAGAGGAATTACCGAAGCTGAAACAGCTCTCCAAGTTACACCGGGTAGCAAAGCTGCCGAGTCCACACTGCGTGCATGTCTACAGGTTAACACTTAAAGCTTTTAGTTCACAATGGGAATAAATACGATGAGTTTCAAGTCTAAATTGTTATTTACTCTTTGTTCTTCCAAATACTAGTGAAGCGTTCCCGTAAGTTGGTCGGTAGGCTTGCATGCCGTGATCTACCGAAGACTTGGATGAGGTGCAACCTAGTACCGTGAAAATTCTGCATCATCTGAATGGGACCTAGATGTGGAGGACTTATATGATGACCAGACGGTGTTATCGCAGGTAATATTCTAGCTCACATGTACTAGTTCAGGTTTTAGTTCACAGCCACATACATATAAATCACTAGATGTTATTGTCGCAGGTGAGGGGTGCACTGGAACCTAGTTAGATGAGCCCGGGTCCCAGCCAGCAAGGCAGGCGCAAGTAGAAGCGCCAGCAGCCCCTCGTGCCCCTTGAGACCAGTCGAGTTATGCCCCGTAGGGGATCTTGTCACCGCAAGCCAAACGTTCAGCCCACCCCTGGTACCAATGCGCTAGGAAAAAGAAAGGCACGCAAGTAATGTCGCCATACATGTTTGGAAGTGCTTCATTATGTTTCAGACCATCCGTGTTAGTTTGAGTATGCTTTGTGAGAACTTAAAACATGTATGAATTGTGTGTGGATGATACTTTTGTGAACAAATTTGGTATGGATTGTGCCATACATGCGGTGGTTTGAGTATTACGGTTTGTTCGATAGGTATTGTTGTCACTTCTGCTATATGTTACAGGTTTTGGCTACAAAAACAGGGTAGACTCTGCCAAAAATTTTGATAAACAAATCAGCCCAGGAACGTCGGCTCAGGGCAAACGGCGCCGAAGTGAACAACCTCGGCTCCATCAGGACTGGCGCCGAAAACTGGGACTTTATAACTCTTGTGGTTCCAAAGTTCCAGAGCGTGTAAGAGGTCGGCGCCAAACCAGGTGGAGCCGACATTATACATGCCGGCGCCATCTGCAATGGAGCCGACCCCTCGAAGCGAGGCGTGCCCAGTTTTCGGCGCCACAGCAGAAATTCGCCGAACTGAAGAATGTCGGCGCCAAGTACGATGGCGTCGAACTCTGGAACTCCAAATTTTTAATAGACCAGAGATGTTGATAACCCACAAGTATAGGGGGTGTATCGTAGTACTTTCGATAAATAAGAGTGTCGAACCCAACGAGGAGCAGAAGGTGTTGACAAGCGGTTTTGATGAAGGATTCACTGTAAATGCTCTCAGACAAGTTTTTAGGAGTTTTTGATATGACAGATAAATAAAGTACAAGTAAATAAAATGCAGTAATAATAGTTGCAGCGAGTGGCCCAATCCTTTCTACAGCAAAGGACAAGCCGGTTGTTGTACTTATAATGACCAAACGTTCTTGAGGACACACGGGAATATTGTCAAGTGCTTTCGCTTCATATAGTTGATTAATCTTCATTGTTTTGATAAGTGTTGTGTGGGTGAACCTATGCTAATGCACCGCCCTTCCTAGGACTAATACATACTTGTGATTATACCCCTTGCAAGCATCCGCAAATACAAGAAAGTAATTAAGATAAACTAACCACAGCCTTAAACTTTGAGATCCTGCTATCCCTCATGCATCGATATACCAACGGGTGTTCAGGTTTCTGTCACTCCGGCAACCCCACAATTGGCAAACGAATACACAATGCATTCCCCTAGGCCCATAAAGGTGAAGTATCATGTAGTCGACGTTCACATGACACCACTAGAAGAATAACACCACAACTTAAGCATCAAACCATTAAATATTACTCAACATAGTTCACTACTAACATCAAGACTTCTCCCATGTCCTCAAGAACTAAACGAACTACTCACAAGACATCATACGGAACATGATCAGAGGTGATATGATGATGAATAACAATCTGAACATAAACCTTAGTCCAATGGTTTCACCCAATAGCATCAATAACAAGAGTAATCAACACCGGGAGAGTTTCCCCTATGAAATAGACAAGATTCAGCCCTAGATGTTAACGGAGACGGGGTGCAGCGGCGGTGATGATGGTGTTGGCGGTGGAGATGATGATGATGATGATCCCGATGAAGTCCAGCTCGATGACGGTGATGATGGCGACGATTTCCCCCTCCGGGAGGGAATTTCCCCCGGCAGATTTCTTCCTGCAGGGGAGCTTTTCGCTCTCTGGTGTTTTCCGCCTCGTGGAGGCGGCGGAATATTTCGATGGCCGTCCCCTGTGTTAGGGTTCCGAGGGGGTCAAGTACGCGAAGGGGGAACGGCTGAGGTGGGCCAGGGCCCCCAAACCACCTGTCGGCGCGGCTGGGGGCCCCCCGCGCCAGGGTGAGGAGGGCCCACCATGGCCCTTCTCAGCCTCCCCTTTTGGCCTCCATCTTCTGGTAAAATAGGAACTTCCATATGTCTCCTTCGATTTATTGATCTTCAGAAATAGTGCATCTCGACGGTGCTTTTTCCAGCAGAATCCTGACTCCGGTGTCCAATTCTCCATTATTCATCAAACATGCAAAATAGGTAAAATAACATAAGTAACACTTCTAAATATGAAATATATCGATGAATAGCAGTAAATTATGATATAAAATAGTGATGCAAAATGGACGTATCAACCCCCCCAAGCTTAGACCTCGCTTGTCCCCAAGCGAAAACTGAGCTCAGTAAACATGACCACAAGTTTATGGAGCAAAGTGTCGATAAATAAAATACGGACAAGAAGCATCACATTCATTGATACACAAGTCATTCTAGACAGCAACTTCCCTTCATATAATCTAACTTGAAATAAGTAAAGGGAACCACGATGAAGTGCATAAAGAGAACCATGATTGGTGAAGGCAAACTTAAACTCTTGGTCAGAGAACAATTAACAGATCATACTTATCTTTCGAGAAGAGTCTTTATATCAGAGCTTATATAGCAGAACTTACATGCCTTAATCATAACAGTCTCCTTACAGTCATTGATAACTTTCAAAGTTATATTCATTCGGATAAAAGCTATTGTGCGAAACAAGGAAATGAGAGATATGATTAGAAGTATCAACACATATAACTAATTGGATCTCAACAACTCAAATGCTTGCTTGAGATAGAGAGGAATGGGTTTACTGACTCAACAATAATGTAAAAGATAGGCCCTTCGCAGAGGGAAGCAGGGATTAAATCATGTGCTAGAGCTTTTAAGTTTTGCAAAGCATATAGAGAGTATGAAAATAGTTGTTTGAGCTATGTATGTCGTTGTCAACGAATCGTAGTAAAGTGAACACTAACCCCTTGTCAACCAGACTTTCAAGAGCGGCTCCCATGAAGGACGTTATCTCTACCAGCAAGGTAGATCATCCCTCTTCTCTTTTGTTTACACATGTATTTTAGTTTCTTTATAGTTGACACTCCTCCCAACCTTTTGCTTACACAAGCCATGGCTAACCGAATCCTCGGGTGCCTTCCAACATTCACATACCATGGAGGAGTGTCTATTTGCAAATTAAGTTGCTTACTGATAAATCAGGGCAAAACATGTGAAGAGAATTATTAATGAAAGTTGTAGTTAATTGGGACTGGGCACCCCATTTGCCAGCTCTTTTTGCAAATTGTTGGATAAGCGGTGTATATGCCACTAGTCCATTGGTGAAAGTCTGTTTGACAAAAGTGCTAGAGAAACTCTACAGAACCCTCATGAGCTAATAAACAGTGACACAAAACTAGGAGTAATAAGTTTTGAATAATTTAAAGGTAGCACATGAAGTATTTACTTGGAATGGCGCAAAATACCATATAGTAGGAAGTTATGGTGGACTCGAATGGCAATGGTTTGGCTCAAGGTTTGGATGTATGAGAAGCATTCCCTCTCGATACAGGTCTTTGGCTAGCAAGGTTATGTAGCAAGCATAAGAGTTGAGGGATACAAACAATTATACAAGTGATAAGAATAATCATGCAATCTTCCTTAGAAGCACAAATAGTTTAACTTAAGAATACTAAGCTTATGAGCACAAAGAAAGAAAGATCATGGAATAATATATTTGCATGCACTCCCTCTCTACTTAAGTCTCAAAGTATTGTCTACTACTGACCAATGCTAAGTTTGCCAAAACCAAAAAGATTAACTTGGTGCTCTAAAAAGTGATCCCTATACTAACAACAAGGTTATCAATATGAAAGAGAATTGCAAGCTAAAATAAAGTATGCAGAAAGTAAATGATAAAACTTCTCATTAATATTTCATAACGGCAACTCACACCAAGGGATACATAGATAACCAACTAAAAGAGAGATACTTCCACATTGCAAACCATCATATAAGATAACTTCCCTACTCACGATATGACTTTATGGAAAAGTAAAAGGTAAAGATAATGATGTGATACCGCGGCACTCCCCCAAGCTTGGAACAAACCAAGGGGATGCCAATACTTATGATGAATTACTCCTTCGGTTGGTGGCGGTATGACTTGGATTGGAGTAAGAAACCGTTCCAGCATTCGGCGGAGTCTGATATTCTCTTCCTGGAGTATTTCCACCTCCCTCCGCAGGGCTCGGTATTGATCACAGAACTCATCTGTAACTCGAAGTACTTCCGTCACTGCCGGAAAAGAGCTGTAGTCCGGAATAGGTGGTATTGCTCCCTGCAGGTTATGAGAAAAAGCACGTTGAGCGTTAACCGATCCCACAAAGGTGGGCTTCCTGACTGCAGGCTGTTCTCCCTTTGTTGACGGCATCCCCTTTACTTCCTTCATGACGCTTTCATCTTTGCTCTTGACTTCCTCCTTCAGCTTGGGGTCTTGAGTCTCGTCTTCCAAAGGCTCCTTGCCCTTGTTGTTGTTGTTGGAGACCATGGCGCTTCTAAATCTGAAAACAATATCTGGACAGAAACAGCTCGAAACGAAACACGATGAAAAGGCGAGATACGAACCTCGGGGGTTCGGGTGAGTTATATAGCAAAAAGTTTTACAACATAAGGAAGGTACAGGAGGAAACCTGATCGGAGACGAGCTCCGGGGTGCTCAAACCACCAGGCGGCGCGGCTGGGGGCCCACCGCGCCGACCTATGGTTTGGGCACCACGGGTGCCGTCTCCCATCCGGTTCGGTCTCTTATTTTTCCATATTTAATAAAAACGACGAAAATATCTTCTAGAAAGTTATTCGCGAAACTTTTCTTACCGAAACTGTTACCTATTCGAATCGAATTCTGCAGTCCCAGAAAAATGTTCTTCAATGAAAGTTTCCGGAGTCACCACTTTAATTGTATCAACCTCTTCATTAATAGAATCTCCAGAAATATAATGCTTGAGTCTTTGACCATTTACCACTTGTGTAGAGTTATCTTTCAATGAAGCAATTTTTATTGCACCTGAACGATACACCTCCACAATAACAAATGGTCCTTCCCATTTTGAGAGTAACTTTCCTGCAAAAAATCTGAGACGAGACCTATACAATAGAACTTTCTCACCAACATTAAATTCTCTTTTAAGAATTCTCCTATCATGCCATCTCTTAACTTTTTCTTTAAAGAGTCTAGCATTTTCATAAGCCTCACTTCTCCATTCATCTAAAGAACTTAAGTGCAACAACCTTTTCTCACCGGCAAGTTTAAAATCTCTATTAAGTTCTCTCACTGCCCAATAAGCTTTGTGTTCTAATTCTAAAGGCAAGTGACAAGCTTTACCATAAACCATTTTATAAGGAGACATGCCCATGGGGTTCTTATAAGCAGTTCTATAAGCCCATAAAGCATCATTTAACTTACTAGCCCAATTTTTTCTAGATTTATTAACAGTCTTTTGCAAGATAGATTTAATCTCCCTATTTGACAATTCTACTTGTCCACTAGTTTGAGGATGATAGGCTGAAGCAATTCTATGATTAACACCATATTTAGCAAGAGTCTTTCTAAAACCACCATGGATAAAATGAGAACCTCCATCAGTCATAAGATATCTAGGTACACCAAACCTAGGAAAAATGACATCTTGAAGCATTTTTAAAGAGGTCTCACCATCAGCACTTTTAGTAGGTATAGCTTCTACCCATTTAGTGACATAATCAACAGCAACAAGTATATGAGTATTACCTTGTGAAGAAGGAAAAGGACCCATGAAGTCGAATCCCCAACAATCAAATGGTTCAATAACAAGAGAATAACTCATAGGCATTTCATTGCGTCTAGAGATATTACCAACCCTTTGACATTCATCACAAGATAAAATAAACTTTCTTGCATCCTTAAAGAGGGTAGGCCAATAAAAACCTGATTGTAGAACTTTCTGCGCAGTTCTATCTCCAGCGTGATGCCCTCCATAAGCACTTCCATGGCATTTCCTCAGTATTTCCTGTTGTTCATATTCAGGAACACATCTTCGCATAATACCATCGACTCCTTCTTTATATAAGTGTGGGTCATCCCAAAAGTAATGCCGCAAGTCATAAAAGAATTTCCTTCTTTGCTGAGCTGAAAAGGTTGGAGGCAAGTACTTGGAAACAATAAAGTTAGCATAATCAGCATACCAAGGACTATCTCGCGAACTTACACTTATTGCAGCCAATTGTTCATTTGGAAAGCTATCATTAACAGGAATAGGATCATAAGGAATGCTTTCCAATCTAGACAAATTATCAGCAACAGGATTTTCAGCACCTTTTCTATCTATGATATGCAAATCAAATTCTTGCAAAAGAAGTACCCATCTAATAAGCCTTGGCTTAGCATCTTTCTTTTCCATAAGGTATCTAATTGCAGCATGATCAGTATGAATAGTGACTTTCGAATCAACTATGTAGGGTCGAAATTTGTCACAAGCAAAAACTACAGCTAGAAATTCTTTTTCAGTAGTGGCATAATTCTTTTGAGCAGAATCAAGAGTTTTACTAGCATAATGAATAACATTTAACTTTTTATCTACTCGCTGCCCAAGAACAGCGCCTACAGCATAATCACTAGCATCACACATAATTTCAAAAGGTAAATTCCAATCAGGTGGTTCAACTACAGGAGCGGTGATTAAAGCCTTTTTCAAAGTTTCAAAAGCTTCCTTACAATCATCATCAAAAACAAAGGGTACATCTTTTTGAAGAAGATTAGTAAGAGGCTTGGAAATTTTAGAGAAATCTTTAATAAACCTCCTATAAAAACCAGCATGACCAAGAATACTACGAATACCTTTAACATCTTTGGGACAAGGCATCTTTTCAATTGCCTCCACTTTAGCTCGATCAACTTCAATACCTCTTTCAGAAATTTTATGTCCAAGAACAATTCCTTCATTAACCATAAAGTGGCATTTCTCCCAATTAAGAACAAGGCTAGTTTCTTCACATCTCTGCAAAACTTTGTCAAGGTTGTGCAAACAATTATCAAAGGAAGTTCCATAGACGGAGAAATCGTCCATGAAGACTTCCACAATTTCCTCACAAAAGCCATGAAAAATAGCAGACATGCATCTTTGAAAAGTAGCAGGAGCATTACATAAACCAAAAGGCATACGTCTATAAGCATAAGTTCCATAAGGACAAGTAAAAGTAGTTTTCTCTTGATCTTGCGCTCTCACAGCAATTTGAGAAAACCCAGAATACCCATCAAGGAAACAAAAGTGAGTTTTCTTGGACAACCTCTCAAGCATTTGATCAATAAAAGGCAAAGGATAATGATCTTTCTTAGTTACTTTGTTAACCTTTCTAAAATCAATGCACATCCTATAACCAACTACTACTCTTTGAGGAATTAGTTCATCATTTTCATTAGGAACAACGGTAATTCCTCCTTTCTTAGGAACACAATGCACAGGACTTACCCATCTACTATCAGCAATAGGATAAATAATACCAGCTTCAAGAAGTTTTAATACCTCATTTCTTACCACTTCTTTCATCTTGGGTATTAAACGACGCTGATGCTCAACAACAGGCTTTGCATCAGGTTCCATGTTGATGGCGTGCTGACATATAGTAGGAGAAATTCCCTTCAGGTCATCAAGAGTATATCCCATAGCTCCGCGGTGTTTCCTCAACACTCCCAATAACCTTTCCTCCTCTGTACCTGAAAGTTTAGAGCTGATAATAACAGGATATATTTTCTTATCATCAATATAAGCATATTTAAGATTATCAGGCAGAGGTTTCAAATCAAAAACAGGATCCTCCTTGGGTGGCATTGTGGTACCCAAATCTTCCACAGGTAAATTGTGTTTGAGCATAGGTTGACGAAGGAATACTTCATCAAGCTCATTCCTTTCTTCCCTGAAGTTCTCACTTTCATGATTCTCCATATGTTGCTGCAAAGCATTGTTAGGAGCAAGAACAATAGATGCAAGTTGAGCAATTTCAAAATCCTCACTAGGCAATTCAGTTTCATAAGGTGCTTTAGCAAATTTAGAGAAATTGAATTCATAAGATTCACCAGCAAATTTAGTAAAGATTTTCTCTTTCTTACAGTCTATAACAGCACCACAAGTATTCAGAAAAGGTCTACCAAAAATAATAGGACAACTATCATTGGCAGCCGACCCAAGTACAAGAAAATCAGCAGGGTATTTAGTCTTACCACAAAGGACTTCGACATCTCTAATGATACCAATTGGAGAGATAGTTTCCCTATTAGCAAGCTGAATAACCACATCAATCTCTTCAAGTTTACAAGGAGCAATTTCGTGCATAATTTCCCTGTAAAGCTCATAAGGAATAGCACTAGAACTTGCACCAATATCACATAAACCATAATAGCAATGATCACCTATCCCAACAGAAAGCACAGGAACACTAGACTTCCTAGAACTTTTAGGATGTGAGACAATATTAGAAGCATCCTCACAAAAGATAATGTGTCTATCTTCTAAATTTTCAGTGACAAGATCTTTAACCAATGCTACAACAGGTTCAACAGTTATTTGCTCATCAGGTTTGGTAGTTTTCTTATTACTTTTACTAACAACACCAGTTATGATAGTATGTTCCTTAATCTTATTAGGAAAAGGAACTTTTTCAATATAAGGTTCTGGAATAATGCGATCACAACATTAACCTCAACACCTTTAGATATATGAGAAACAGATTCATCTTTATATGGTTCATGATAATTTTTAAAACCCTCCTTCGGCAAACCGAAATAGGAAGCAAAGGCTTTATAAAAGTTTGCAACAATTTGAGAGTCAAGACCATAAGTAGTGCTAATTTTGCGATAATCATCAGTATCCATAAAATTTTTAACACACTCAAAGTCATAGTTATACCTGACTCCCTACCTTTGTCATTCTCCCATCCTTCAGTGTTCTCCTGAATCCGATCAAGAAGGTCCCACTTAAACTCTTCTTTATTACGAGTGAACGATCCAGCACAAGTGGTATCCAATAGAGTTTTATCTTGAAAGGAGAGTCTTGCATAAAAGTTATCAATAACAATATTACCAGGAAGCTCATGAATGGGACATTTGAGCATTAATGCCTTCAATCTCCCCCACGCTTGAGCGATACTCTCTCCATCATAGGGCCAGAAGTTATATATGAGGTTCCGATCCTTATGAATCTCACTTGGAGGATAGAATTTGGAGTAAAAGAGAGGTACAATTTCCTCCCATCCAAGAGAATACCCATTCTTCAGCAGTTTATACCAATGTGCAGCTTTACCAGACAGTGATAGAGAGAATAATTTCTTCTTAACTTCTCCCATCGAGATACCTGCACACTTAAATAACTCGCACAATTCATGCAGAAATAACAAATGATCTCCAGGATGGACAGTTCCATCTCCTGCATAGCGGTTATTTGTGACACGTTCAACAATTTTCATAGGAATTTTGAACGGTATTACCTGCTCATCTGGCGCCTCCTCTACTACCTTAGCAGTGGTAGTTGTTTTCCCAAATAGGAATTCAAGAGAAGACCCCTCCATAATGAGATATAGCAGCAGGCAAAAATAAAAACAGCACGTACAATAAATGTTTCCCTTACCAATTCCACTTACCAATAGCGCTACACTCCCCGGCAACGGCGCCAGAAAATAGTCTTGATAACCCACAAGTATAGGGGGTGTATCGTAGTACTTTCGATAAATAAGAGTGTCGAACCCAACGAGGAGCAGAAGGTGTTGACAAGCGGTTTTGATGAAGGATTCACTGTAAATGCTCTCAGACAAGTTTTTAGGAGTTTTTGATATGACAGATAAATAAAGTACAAGTAAATAAAATGCAGTAATAATAGTTGCAGCGAGTGGCCCAATCCTTTCTACAGCAAAGGACAAGCCGGTTGTTGTACTTATAATGACCAAACGTTCTTGAGGACACACGGGAATATTGTCAAGTGCTTTCGCTTCATATAGTTGATTAATCTTCATTGTTTTGATAAGTGTTGTGTGGGTGAACCTATGCTAATGCACCGCCCTTCCTAGGACTAATACATACTTGTGATTATACCCCTTGCAAGCATCCGCAAATACAAGAAAGTAATTAAGATAAACTAACCACAGCCTTAAACTTTGAGATCCTGCTATCCCTCATGCATCGATATACCAACGGGTGTTCAGGTTTCTGTCACTCCGGCAACCCCACAATTGGCAAACGAATACACAATGCATTCCCCTAGGCCCATAAAGGTGAAGTATCATGTAGTCGACGTTCACATGACACCACTAGAAGAATAACACCACAACTTAAGCATCAAACCATTAAATATTACTCAACATAGTTCACTACTAACATCAAGACTTCTCCCATGTCCTCAAGAACTAAACGAACTACTCACAAGACATCATACGGAACATGATCAGAGGTGATATGATGATGAATAACAATCTGAACATAAACCTTAGTCCAATGGTTTCACCCAATAGCATCAATAACAAGAGTAATCAACACCGGGAGAGTTTCCCCTATGAAATAGACAAGATTCAGCCCTAGATGTTAACGGAGACGGGGTGCAGCGGCGGTGATGATGGTGTTGGCGGTGGAGATGATGATGATGATGATCCCGATGAAGTCCAGCTCGATGACGGTGATGATGGCGACGATTTCCCCCTCCGGGAGGGAATTTCCCCCGGCAGATTTCTTCCTGCAGGGGAGCTTTTCGCTCTCTGGTGTTTTCCGCCTCGTGGAGGCGGCGGAATATTTCGATGGCCGTCCCTGTGTGTTAGGGTTCGAGGGGGTCAAGTACGCGAAGGGGGAACGGCTGAGGTGGGCCAGGGCCCCCAAACCACCTGTCGGCGCGGCAGGGGGCCCCCGCGCCAAGGGTGAGGAGGGCCCACCTGGCCCTTCTCAGCTCCCCTTTTGGCCTCCTCCATCTTCTGGTAAAATAGGAACTTCCATATGTCTCCTTCGATTTATTGATCTTCAGAAATAGTGCATCTCGACGGTGCTTTTTCCAGCAGAATCCTGACTCCGGTGTCCAATTCTCCATTATTCATCAAACATGCAAAATAGGTAAAATAACATAAGTAACACTTCTAAATATGAAATATATCGATGAATAGCAGTAAATTATGATATAAAATAGTGATGCAAAGTGGACGTATCAGATGTCCAGTACGCAAATTGGTGGGGGCATAGGGTCGGCGCCAAACCAGATGGAGCTGACATTCTACATGTCAGCGCCATGTGCAATAACGCTGCCCATTCGAAGCGAGACGTGCCCAGTTTTCGGCACCAAAGCAGAAAATCGCCGAACTGAATATGGTTGGCTCCATGGACAATGGCGCCGAATCCTGGAACTCGAAATTTTTAATAGAGCCGAGATGTCCAGTACGCAAATTGGTGGGGGCGTAGGGTCGGCGCCAAAGCAGATGGTGCCGACATTCTTCATGTCGGCGCCATTGTCCGTGGAGCCGACCCTTCGAAGCGAGACGTGCCCAGTTTTCGGTGCCAAAGCAGAAAATCGCCGAACTGAATATGGTCGGCTCCATAGACGATGGCGCCGAACCCTAGTACTCAAATTTTTTAATAGAGCCGAGATGTCCAGCACGCAAATTGGTGGGGCGTAGTGTCGGCGCCACACCAGATGGAGCCGACTTTCTACAGGTGGCGCCATTTGGCATGGCGCCGGCCCTTAGAGTGACAAAAACGAGAAATGTGCCCATAGATGTTGACTCAGATGAGCACCCACAAAATTGAATTATTGCTGCAAACAGTTAACTAATTGAAGTTCCTGCTGCAAATAGTAAACTGATAGAATTATTGCTGCAAATAGTAAATTGATTGAATTATTGCTGTGTCCGGCTCTGTCAATAAATAGCGGTCCGTGGCTATGTGTTTTTCATTGCAATCAACCACACTCACCCATTCCGATACAGAAAACACAATGGCTAGTGCGGGATCTTCCTCAGGGAAAGGGAAAGGGAAAGGGAAAGGGAAAGGGAAAGGGAAAGGGAAAGAACCGGCACTGGAACTTGTAGGTCCTCGTAGTGGCTCATTCGTACCACCGGACATGACGCCAACAGAAGAGCTACATGGTCATCAGCCATGAACCATCCAGTGCGGTTGCGGTGTCGAGTGCTGCTACACAGCAGATGCTGAGAAGATCAAAAGTGGTGGATACGGTGGAAGCTGGGGATTTGTCTGCGGCCACACGACATGTCGTGCGCCATATTTTGTAAGTGTTCGTCCGATTTACAACATGTACTAAATAAGAACGCATGTTTCTAAGTGTGAGGCCTTTCAAACAGGAAGGAGCTTGTTGCAGAAAGAAATTATTTTTTGAATCCGACAGGCAGTATGAAGAATATTGGTATGGAGAAACATATATAGAGAACCAAGAGGCCAAAAAACAAGAGGAGAAGAGGAAAAAAGAGCACAGAGAGTGCTACCAAAAACAATTTGAAGCTTGGGCTGCTCAAAAGATGGCCAACCGAAGAAACCGTTAAAACTTAAATGGAAAATCGCCACGACAAAATTATTTCCTTATAATATGTATTTCATTCCAAAAGGAGCTCGTGTATCGTATATTTGAAGATGGTCGATGGTTAACATTGCCCGAGCACCACCATTGTAACAAATAAGTGTAACTGTCTGGCATTTATGAACGAGGTTGTGCTATTTACGCAATTCTGCCCAAATATGAAACGCATGCTATTTTCCTTATAGTTAACAAGAATGCAAAACTCCACATCAACTACATAAATATAGTACTCAACATTACAATAATTATCAAATATTCCATCGATTTCTGAATAAAACATCCAGGTTCAACATTAAGTTCATCATGACAAACAAACCCACAGCATGAACTAGGAACCACCTTTGCCTTTCCATGGGTCACAAATGCTAATATGGCCAACTCTTGAAATATCCCGCGTTGTATTTCTTCAAGAATTCCTTACTTTCATTCATCTCCTCCTCTACCATTTCCTTTGCCCGTTCTTCCTTCCTTCTCTTGGCTTGTACCTCCCTCTCCTTTCGATTCTTCTCAAATTCCTCCTCCAAGAGTTGTCTCTCCACAGCTTCTTCAGCTTGCTTCCTCTTGCGCTCCCTTTGCCATATCTCATCTTTGCCTTTGTTCTTCATCAAAAACCTTCCATGACTCATCCAAAGTGTCGGGGCCGTAAAGGGGGCACCACCGTGTCATGTCTTGGCAATGCTCACACCAAACCAATGGAGGAGCCTTGGGTGTGGTTTCATCTAGTTTCCATAGCGCTGGTGGAGGTGGACGCACAAGACGTTTCCAATTCTCAGCCGGCCATGACCCCGATAGAATCCCGACATATGGTGAAAGAAGATAGTCATCATACACCTCAGGCCCATCAATCCATTGGAAAAAGTAGCATGTACAATATTGCTATCAATTTAGTAATCAAATAGGACATCAAATACAAATAATTTTCGAATAGACTATAAGGAAAATATGTAAGAAAACTCACGCGAGAATCACTGCACATGTAAAACGCACGACCGGCCGTAGCGGCGCGCATAGATTGTGATATTTCACAAGGTTTGCCGCAAGGACATTTTGGAACCGGATACCTTGGTGGCACCGGTGCACCTTTGCATGATACATTGGGATACTTGCCTTTGGTTGCTTTTACTATCTTCATCTTGCGTGCAATCTCTTTCCAAATGTCATTGGACTCTAGCAAACCAAAATTGAAACATAAGAAACTATCCTAAAGCTCTACAAAGTTAGCCACCATGTACACGAAGATACACATACATATATATGCAAAAAAAAAAGTCAAATATAACAAACTATACAAAGCTCCACATACATATGTGCTAAAACAATATATTCTACAACCATTCACATTCATTTAAAATTAAACTAACCACACCCAAAGCTCCACAAAGTTAGCCACCATGTACAAAATGTAGTGTCTACTACAAAGCTAACCACCACTTACAAAATATATTTGCATTCTACAAAGTAAAACATTAGTGCATCAAATTAATTAAGGTACTATATAATTTAGCCACAAAATGTAATGCATCTAGTGTCTCCTATACAAAAGAACTACTAACCACACACTAATTTACACATGCATTCACTATTTCAACAAAATATCACACCACAATTTTAGGTTCTAAAAATTCGAACCAACATGACTAGAAATTTCATAATAAAATTGATGGAAAGAAGGAGATTTGAGTGAGAATACCTCCAAGAAGAGTTGCCATGGTCTAATTTGAAGAAAATCCACGAGTTTGACTGGATTTGAAGTTTGGGGCGGAAAACAGGAGAGAAAGTGCTTGGGGGCGGCTGTGGGGGAGGAATAAAGTGGGGGGGGGGGGGGGGGGGGTTAGAGGGAAGATAGTCGCTAGGGTTTTTTATCTGCTACGTCGCGCCACCACGAACGGCGCCGAACACACAACAAGGTTCAGTTAACGCGCGTGAGTTCGGCGCCATCGGCCGTGGCGCTGACCTTGCCACATAGGATTTCCCGGGTCCCAGTACCAAACGTCGGCGAGCGAGTGCCCTGGCGCCGATCCGCATAACGTCGGTGCCATCCAGGATGGTGCCGACCCTAGGGCCAGATTTGACAATAGTTTCCGGGAGAGGCCAGATGCGCTATTAGTTAGCGAAAACGGCCAGATTTGACAAAAATACCGTACGTGCTCACCTCCGTCTTCTTTCATCCTGCTTCGAGGCACCACCAGTTAGTTGATGGCGGCACCTCGTCTCGGGCATGTCCGCCGCCACCAAACGATTGGAAGGCGTCCACGTACGCCGTACGCGGCCGGCGGCCTCCCCTCGCGCCGTCTTCATGTCCACGTTCATCATGGATGGAGCTTAGACCATTATTTTTGCGAATTCTATGACCAATCCAATTAATCATCAGCTACTACACTATTCCGGTTCACGTGTCCACTTGTTTCACCTAACAAAATGGACCAATATTAATAGCGAGTATCTCTATCTTGCATGTTCTTGAAAAAAATAGGGAGTATCTGAACCGATCGATCGTGCAAACGACATCCCACCTACTCGATCGGAGGTACGGTGGCGCCTGAAATTTGGGTGGAGTCTGTTGCGGGTGCGCAACCCAGGTGTCCCGGTCCTCTACCGCTCTACTGTACCGTACGTAATGTGACTCTGTGAGCTGCTTGTTGTCCGATCTGGCGGCTATAGGTCGACGCCGGGCCGGCGGCTTGACTATCTGTGCCACACGAGTACACGACAGTGACTAGCACCCGATAGGGAGGGTGCACCTTGCAAGCGCTGTCAATAAAGCAAGTTAGCCTCTCGCAATCGCTCGGGGAACCTCTAGTTTTTGTTTGTCTCTATGTACTAGTTGAATGACCGTACTTTGCAACGGGATAAACAAATAATTTTTCATCTTTTATTGACATTATGTTTGGAAACCCAGCCAACGACGCCGCCCGCTGAAGATGTCGCTTGTATTACACTTTTAGAACTTGTTTTTATGAAGAAAACCATTGTATTATACTTACGCACCTCCGACTTCATCATGTGCCTGTTCGTGTGATTGATAAAGTTGTGATTTGTTTTATTAATAACTGAAATTAAAATTATATACTCTTTGAGTTTTTTTCTATTCCGATGAAAACTTTAGTTCTTATAAAGGATTTGGTCATTTTTTCTCTCAATGGCATATTGAGTAAGAATATACATTTTTACGATTTGTAACCAAAAATACTAATGAAAATTGCATCCACAATACGAAGTAGATTATAAGTGCATTGGATTAAGTATTTGCTACTAATGAAAATAAATTTGACTCTGGATACCTCTCCAAAATATTTGCTACTTCTATATCTTCACTCTCCAAATTTCACAATTCTATACTTTATTGATTTTTATAACAGCCAAATCTATGCAACACAACAATCCACATTCAGAAAATAATAATAATTCATATGACTGGATAAAGAGCACACAGTTGAATACCTTTATTAATCTGGACTATATTTATATTTTAAAATATTTTCAAATACACTTTTCTCTGTCTAAATTACCCCAAGATCATTTGTAAACCCCAAAATAATATTGTTAGATTCAAAGTTAATCCATGAACAAACAAAATATCAACACGCCATGCATGCCTTAAAATATATGAGATAGCCAAAAATGTATTAACTGCTATGTTCCTTAATTTAGATAAATTCAGATTCATAACCTTGATGTATAGTCCTATCCATATTCATAAGTTGGATTAACATCCTTGATCTTCTGATGATACATGATCAAAAATTCGAAATTATGGCTTGAGTGAGTATTTGTAGATTCATCATTCTCACGAGAGTACGACATCCCTAAATATATTAAGGACGTGCACATCCTCGCCCTCTCCGCTATTGGGTCACTGTACTTTCCAAAGCTACAGTTTCCGACCGTTCTGCTTCCGTCCGTGGTTCATCCGACGTCTCGTGGCCC